>APFE030658353.1:397821-432870 GCA_000404065.3 Pinus taeda
GTGAAGTAATCATGATTTCAAAAAAAATTAGACGTAATAAATTTTAAAGTGTGAAAAATAAGCCCTCTAAAGAAAAAAGGTATGCTGCATCAAGACGTTGCACCGACATGTTTCAAAATTAGCATGAAAATCACTAACATTAAAAAAAAAATATTTATATTTCATACATAAGAAAATTTAAAGTGTCAAAAATATGCTCCGAAAAAAAAGAAGTGTATTCTTCATCACCACTTTTCAAAATCAGGTCACTTTTTTGCTACCTATACGAAATAGGTAATCATATCGGTTCTTTAAAGTGCCAAAAACTATGCTCTGAAAAAATATGTGTGTTCTGCATCACTTCTTTTCAAAATTGGGTCACTTTTTTGCTATCTCTACGAAATGGGTAACAATATCAGTTTCCATTTCAAATTTTAAGTTGTTCTTGCTTACTCCTTCCTTCCTCTTTCCTTCCTTGCCATTCTTGATCCAATGCCAAAATTCTCCAAGAAAATTCGAAATGTCTAAGAGTGAGAGAGAAAGAGAGAGAATAATGAGAGAGCTCCAAATCTGAACTGACAAAAGGTTACAAACTGATCCCCAAAATCCTTTTTATCAATTAGGCCTCTATTTTCTTCATTTTTCTCCTCACATGCAACCTGTGACTTTTCACCTTCCTTTTCTCCTAATTTCCATTATTTTCATGAATAAATGTGCCAAAAATGACATTTTTCCTTTCCAACACCGTAGCCATTTCCTTTGCTAGTTTCCTTATCCATAGTAACCAAACTGAACACCCATTAGGATGTGTTGCCCAACATTGAGCTTGGAATAAGTGTCCCACCAACCATGGTTATTATTGTTGCCTTTATTAACTTTTAGTATATGGAATTTTCACTAGGGTTATTACACATGTGGTAGCTTGTGTTGGACCACACAACAATTTCTAGATGGGATACATGTTATCCATGTGGTACTTTATAGGTGGTCCATGTGGTGCCACGTGGTAGCCCTGAATTGAGCCATGTCAATCATGCCACATGTTTCCTTGTTATCATGCCATTTCATCTTGTGAGTGTGCCATGTCATTATCTCACGTCCCGCATGTCATCCTCTAGATTTTCTATGTGTCATCCCTAAGTTTGCCTTTAATTTTTGAAGACCATAACTTTCACATACAGTGTCTATTTGAGTTAATGTTCAAATTACGTTAAAAAGCAATTAACAAGCTATTTGACATGGAGACCCTTTCATCAACATTTGAGATCAAAAAATTGAATTGGTTTTGGGAATTTTCCTAGATCAATCCTCCCCATTAAGAAGCTTTTGAATCACCAAAATTTTGATTTTATTCGGTAAGTAACTGAGGGTATAACTCCATCACTTTTCCAATTTCCATCCATCATGCTTTGTTTGGATGCATTCATTTTAGGCCCACATGAAGATATTCCACATCACCTCTTTGTGAAACCTCACCTTCCTATCAAGAAAAATATCTTCCTACAACTCATTGAGATATTTAAGGGAAAAATCATCAATAGAGGGAACTTAAATGTTCTCTCCTTAACTCATAATCATAGGAGGCTCGTATAGTTTCAAGTTTTCAAAATTCACCATTGAATACATCTACATATATGGAGGTAAATTTAACAAGAAATAATTCTCACCAATCTTTTCCAAAATTGTAAAAAAACCATACCTTATTGGTTTGAGCTTTTTTCCTTCACCTTTAAGACGTTCTTTGTTGATATCTAACCAAACTTGATCACTGAATTGGAAATGATGTTTGAAATGATGCTTGTCATTCCTAGCTTTATACTAAGCTTGACTCTTTTCCAATTGTTCCTATATAGATTGATGAGGTATTTGGATCTTCTAGATGAACTTTATGGCTTTGTCTACATCAATATGTCCATCTAGGATTCCAAAATCAAATTCCAAAGGAGACTAAGGAAGATATCCAAAACATGTTTCAAAAGGAGATATTTGTGTGGAAGAATGTATGGCATGATTATAGGCATGTTGTACATAGTGAAATTTCTCATCCAAAATCTTACGATGTTTGCTACAATATCCTCATAGTAGATATATCACTGTTATGTTGACCACTTTTGTCTATTTGTCGGTCTATGGATGAAAATCAATGTTTTTTTGAAGTTTGGTGTCCATTAACTCCCACAACGTTAACCAATACTCCCCAAGGAATGTTGGGTTGTGTTATATTCTTTCCAAGATTAGCGTGGTGGGGGGTTCACAGGGGGTTTGAGGGGGGGGGTAGCCCCCCTCTACGGGGTCTGGGGCAGCGCCCTGGGAAATTTTTTTTTGACCCTATATTAGGTGGGTAGACCTACCTATGTTTTTGTGCATGGATTTCACAGATAGTTTTGGGCACGATGGTTTTCAATCCATGGTATTTTGTAGATTTGGTCAAGGGAACTGCGGTTATGTTCTAATCCATGCTTAATGGATGCTTCAACATGTATATATATGTATTTTAACATTGAAAGGAACATAATAAAAAATTAATATGGTAGTCCCGTTTTGGTATCCAGGGGAAAATATCTATGTATATTTGTTTTATCTGTTATGCTCTCACCATTGTTTATTTTCTATTTTAGATTTCGTATGCAGGAAATTTTTGTATGGGGTTAAAACCTACAAGGAAGTGAGAGTCTTGATCAAATGCAATGGATGCGAGAAAACCAAAATTCCCCCAAACATTCTAAAGGAACATATGTGCAGTGTTCTCTCCTATCATTTTGTTTTGAAAAGGCATCAAGACACATATTTTTCCTAATCTATCCACTACCACACACAAGTAATCATGACCTTTTCTAGACATAGGTAGACTCCCTACAAAATCCATAGACATACTTTCCCATGGATGAGAGGGTACATGAAGTGGAATGTGAAAACCCAATTTTTTGTTACTGCCTTTGTTAGTGGGATACATGACACATCCCTTTTCATATTTAGACACAATTTTATTCATCCAAGGTCAGTAAAAGTAACGTTACAACTGAGCTACTATTTTTCCTACACCAAAATGACTAGAAATGAGAGAAGTATGAGCTTCTCTAATTACATGTACTCTTTCATATCTTGGAATGCACAATTTCAAAAGATGACATAATAATTTGTCATGAAAATGATAATATAAGTCTCCTATTTGAGTACCATGTATTCGTGTTTTGTATATATCCTTGAAATATTCATCTCTCGCAAAATGTTTGATATAACTTTCATGAGCTAAAGAAGTATGTTATCAAACAATGGATGCAACAATAAAAGCTCTTGATAACATATCAACTACTTTTTTTTGTATACCTTTCTTATAATTTATGACCAAATGGAATTGCTAAAAGAATCCCATCCATCAGAAATATCGTGACTTCTATAGATTGGACTGTGATTGAAGATACTGAAAAGGCTAATGATCCATATGAACGATTGTCTCTTTTCCCATCTATTAGTGTTTCCACTTATTCACAGTGTAAACCAAAGCATGTAATTCTTTTTCATATGTAGGGTAATTTGTTACTGCACTAGAAAAGGTCTTATAATAGTAACAAATTGGCTTCCTTTGCTGCATTAACATTGCACCCATGGCGTAATCACTTGCATCAGTTTCAATTTTGAATGGTTGTTGTAAATATGGAAGTTCTAGAACTAGTGTTGTAATAATTTTCTCTTTCAAAGTTTTGAAGAGTTTTTTATATTTTCCTCCCGACTGAAAGATCTACTTAACACTTGTCAAAACATCTATAGGATATGAAATAAACAAAAATTTAGCAATGAATTTCCTCCAATATTGAATTGCTCAAAGGAAGCTTCTAACTTTTGTTACATTATTAGGCTTGGTCCGTTTCATGATGGCTTCAACTTTAGTGGGATCAATTTTCAATTCACAACCCCCTACAATATAGCCTATATAAACTAAATATATTTTACCAAATTCACATTTTGACATCTTTAGACACAACTTCTCCTTTTTCAAAATATATAAGACTTTCCTAAGCTTTATACGATCTTCCCATTTTTTGTTAAAAATCAATATGTCATCCAAGTGGACTATTACAAAATCATCTTTGAATGACTTGACCACATCATTCATAACTCCCATGAAAGTGGTGGGAGCATTATAAAGCCAAAAGGGAATGAATAGTCATTCAAATAGACCCTATTTTTTAAAAAAACCGGTTCTCCAAATATCATCTTCAAAAATTCTTATCTAATGATAACCATTTCTTAAGTTTAACTTAATGAAATAGATTTCATTTTTCATTTGATCTATAAAATAATCAATACGAGGAATAGGGTAATGATTATTTACTATCACTTTTTTTTAATTCCGAGAATCCACCTATATTCTCCATGTACATCTTTCTTTGATACCAACACAATGGGTGATCCACATGGAGAAGTACTTGGTTGAATGACTCCTTTCTCGAGCAACTCTCGAACTTGCTTCTTGATTTCTTCATTCTCAATAATTGATAACATGTACATGCCAATGTTAAGAAGAACAACATCTTATTTCAATTGGATCTTATGTTGTATCTCTTTCTTTGGAGGTGATCATTTAGGTTCCTAAAATAATTCATCATAGTTAGAAACCATTTTAACTAATTCATATTTATGTTTAGGATCAAATCCTTTAAAAACATTGGATTTATCATTATCCTTAGCTTCTATAGTCATGAGTATAAAAAAATTTCTAGCATTTACAAATATTTTCATCTATCCTATGGTAACAAGAGACAAATTGGTCTTTATTCAATGGGTTCTCGCAATATACCCAATCTCATCTTTTATAAGATACTAATTTTTCTTCTCCTTATAGACGATAACTTTCCTATCATACAAATATGGAATTCCAAAAACAATCCCACAAATGTCAAGTGGTATGACAACTAAATCTACCTCATCGGTGAAATTAGATGTAATTGAAAATCTCATTGGTCAAACACCTGCAACTTAGTATTTTTACATATCCATACTAAGGGATATTGTTTTGGATGAGGCTTAGTTTCGAATCCCAGTGTCTTAAGATTTTTTTCAAAAATAAGATTAGTTTGAAAACCACTATAAAAAGTGTATGAATATTTGCATGCTTTGAGATGACTCTAATATTAAATATATCACTTCATTTCCTTTCATCATGTATGGTTTCCGATTCTGAAGAATGAACACTAGAGATACCGAGAAAAAAATGTATACCTTGTATTCCCATGGTTGCGATCTAGGTTTCATTTCCTAAGTCTAATCCAATATCATGTTGGACTATAGTAGTGGCCTTCTTATCATACTTCTTGTTCACGAAATTCTTTGGTCGTGGTTTTGGATGAAGTTTCCCACACATGGAATCATAATGTCCTTCATTTTTTCAGTGTGAACATGTAGGATTCTCACCTTCTTTATTTATTGCAGTTATTCTTTTGTATTTACCCTTTTCTTTTTTCTTGAATACAACTATTTGAATTTGTTTCTTTGAGAAGTTCTCATGGAGATACTTTCCCCTTAACTCAATGTGAGTTTCTTGGACACAAACTATGTCAAAATTAGCTGGGTTAAACATAAGGATACTATGTCTCAAATAACTATGCAACCCACCAATATAATTTAAAGAGTTTTTGGTGTATACAAAGGAATGCCCAATATTAAAGCCCTCTTTGAGTATAATATTGCACATTTTCACTTTTGTTCCTCTACCTTGTCTTTATTTTTCGAATACATTAATGCTTGTTGAATATATCTTAATGGATATAATTGATTCTTTAATTCAAATGTAATTTCATACCAAGAATATGCCATGTGACCTTAAACAAACATCTTCATGAATTCTACTCTCCCACCATCAATGTTGTGCTTCTAGGTTGGAAAATAGCTAGCCAAACCTTGGATTATTCATCCATAACTTTGAACCTTGTAGTAGACTTCAACATGCTTAATACAATTATCTAGATTTTCTGCACATTAAGTTCACCATTATACATTTGCAAATCAAATTTCACGGCAATTTTATAAATTCGATTTATAATCAATATTTTTTGGTTGCGCTTTTTGATATGGATATGGAGGTGGAGAAGAAGAAGGAGGAGGATGAGGAATTTGTGGACGGTCACTACCAACCTCTTCATCTTTAACTTGACTTGGACCTTCTCCTTTATTTATTTTTTCTTTGTACATCTCTTCCACCACAACTTTCATATCAATAAAAGCTTGTTGAAACATACTTTTAGACTCATTGATGCATTCTTCCCCTTCATGCTCCATTAATTGTCATGGAAACATTTGTCTCATACCACTCTTAGGATTAAACTCTTCAAGTGATCCTTCTCCATGCTTTGGCTTACATTTGGTCAACTTTCAACACTTTGCAAATCTTGAATTAAAGCTTGAATACTTTTGTATCCTAAATATAGCTTCTTTTAACTTTATAAATAAAGTTTAATTGAGTAATTAAAAATATGTATGTGTAGAACAAATAGCAAGAAGAAAGACCATAAGAACAAGTTGATAATGGAGTTCACCACCTAATTCATTGGAGAAATCATTCAGGGTGGAAATAAAAGTTGAAAGAAAAATTATGGCAATAAGGAAGTCTACCACTCACAACTATAAATACGGAATTGTTATTCCTCCTAGCCTTCCAAAACATACAAGGTTGATGCCACAACAATTGGAGGAAAGAAACTAAAAGGGATTTGTTGCAATTGTGATATAAAATACACTAAAGGTCATAAGTGTGCTAACAAGAAATTATTCTACATAGATTGTGAAGAGGAGGAAGAAGATTAACAAGAAACATCAAGAGAGGAGGATATACACAAGGAAGAAACCCCATATAAAGAATTATTGAATCCAACCATATATTGTAATGCATTGGTAGGAATTACCACTCCTCAAACTCTAAGGATAGAAGGATATATCAAGTAAAAAAGGTAATAGTGTTGATTGATTCGGGTAGTACCCATAGTTTTATTAATTGCAAGATAACCAAGGAATCAAATTGGTTCCTGTATCCAACACCAAAGTGTCAAGTGATGGTTGCAAATGGAGGAACTATAAATCGCCCTAGAAAGCTCCATATTATCAAGCTAACCATGGAGGAATATGTATTAAATAGTCCAATGCTTTCCATTCTAATTGGTGGTGCTAATGCTGTACTAGGAGTTGAATGGTTACAAGCTTTAGTGAAAATCACTTTTAATTTTGAAGAACTTTTTGTGAATTTTTTTTAGGAAGTAAAGGAAGTTGAATTAAGGGGTATCACAGTGTAACTAGGAAACATAACTAGCTAAAATGGCATTACAAAGCTTCTAAATAAAGAACAATGGGGCATAACTGCATAATTATGCTCGCTAGAGGTTCAAACAACAAAATCGTCTCTTCTCCTAGATCTCCAAAAATCCTTGGAGAATCATTCCAAGGTATTTGAGACTCCCAAAGTATTCATACCTATTCGTGATCATGATCATACCATTCATTTGATTCCAATAATTGTTCCTCCAAACATCAGACCTTACAAATATCCCTATGCCTAAAAGAGTGAAATTGAAGGTATGGTTGCAAAAATGGTAGAGGCTAGTATAATTAAACCTAGTCAAAGATCTTTCATTGCTCAAGTACTATTGGTACAAAACAAGGATGGATCATGGTGAATGTCTCTATATTATAGCCATCTCAACAAGCTCACTATCAAATATAACTTTCCAAATCGTGTCCCTGATGAATTGTTTGATGAATTACATGGAGAAATTTAATTCACCAAGCTAGATCTTAATTAAGGATATCATCAAATTAGAATGAAGACTAAACACATTCTAAAAAAACCATTTAGAATTCATAAGGGTCATTATGATTTTTTGTTCATGCCTTTCTTCCCTACTAATGTGCCTTCCACTTTTCAAGGTTTGATGAATTCGATTTTCAAAGCCTTCCTTAGAAAATTTGTGTTAGTATTATTTCATGATACAGTAATCTACAAAAAGTCTTGGAAGGATCATGTTCAACATGTTGACAGGGTGCTCAAACTATTAGAGGAGAAACAATAATATTCAAACCCTCCAAATGTTTCTTTGGATTACTCGAGGTGAAATATTTGGGTGATAATATATCTCATGAGGGTCTTAAGCTACATCCAAACAAAATTAAAGCCATTAAAGAATGGAAAATCCCCACAACCATAAATCATCTTCGATGATTTCTCAGGTTAACAGGGTATTATGGGAAATTTCTTAAGAATTATGGGAGAAACAACTAAGGCCTTTGAACATCTTAGAGAGAAAATGTGCCAAGCACCAGTCTTAGTTATGCCAAACTTCACAAAACACTTTATTGTGGATTGTGAGGACTCAAGAAAAGGAATTGATGTCATTTTAATGAAAGAAGAAATACATGTTTCTTTTTAAAGTCATCCAATCAAAGGAAAGTATTTTCACAAAACCTATTTATGAGAAGGAAACGTTTGCAATACTACATGCATTAAATTAATGGAGACCTTAGATAATGGGAAGACGCTTCAAGGTAAAAATAAATCATGATATCCTTCAATACTTTTTGGAAAAAATATATCTTCAAAAGAGAAGGAAAAATGGGTCACAAAGATGTTGGGTTATGACTTTGAATGATAGAGATATTTTACTTAAGGATGCATTTAGAATTTTATTTAAAAGATCATGTAACCATATGAAGCATGCACATAAAAGAAGTACAAATCAAAAGAAACCATGAGAACAAAGACACAAAAACAAGTTGATAACAGAGTTCACCCACTGTGATCTATGTCTCTAGGCCCTACTAAATGTGGGGAGGCCTCTTTAATTAATTGGAAGAGAGATCAAATTCCATGTAATTAAAAAATGACACCTTATACCTCCATTTATGGGTATGGCCTGAAAATGTTGACCTCTACTAGAGAATCAGACTGCACAGTTTAATTCCTGGCATGAAATCATGAAAATGACTATAAAATTGACCATGTTCTATGTTGATGACCTCTCGGCTCTAGGGAATCTTTTTTATTCACTGCAAGATTCTATACAAAATATTCCAAGGAATATTCCACAAAATGTTCCTGCAATCAATCTTGAATTCCATGCCTGGGTGGACCCCGATGCACAGTCCACACTATAAGCAAAACATTGTTCTCGCTTTCCCATTGGTTGACACGTGGCCTCCTCCCCTGTCTAGAATATTTAAAGGATTTTCGTATGTTTAAACGGGCAGAGTTACCAACCTACTGGACTAGAATGTCAGATATCACGTAGATGTAAAGGTTTGGGTAGGCCAAAGGTCACAAGTTTGACCCATCGGACCTGACCTTCATTTTGTTCAATGGTGCCAAATCGTTACCATCGTTCACCAACCAGTTGCGTTTTGTTAATTGTTTGAATGTTATATATATATGGTACTAGCCCGAGTTGACAGAAAAATTGTTTATTTTTTTTTTAATAGGCCCACCATCCATTTATTTTCCTACCACATTTTTAGGCCCATTGGAAAAATTAGTTCGGAAAAAATTTTGTCGATGTCGATCACTGTAAGGCTGCAAAATGTTGCCTCATCAAGAAAAATGGCAGTTGTTGACTGGGGGCCATGTGGCGTGTCCTGATTTATTTGTACATTGACTAGGTTGTTGAATGGGTTCCTAACATCATGCTAACATCACCTACCATGTGTAGCCTCCCAATTAGCTCCCTATTTAATGTACAACCAAGTCATCATGCTGACATTAACATCCATTTGGATGATGTCAACATCCATACTGCTGATGTCAACACCGGGTGTCCTCTTGTGGGTCTTGCTTGTCAAAAAGTTTAGCTATTTCACAAAACTTTCAGTAGACCATGAATTTCTCATAGGATGTTTGAGTGAGGTGTCATTCACGTCATTCAATTTAGAATGACAAGCTCTTCAATTTGAGATTGGTTTTGTTGCATTTTGAGGACTTTGAAAATTTGGCGTTTTAGGATCCTCTTGGATCATTCCCCCCCACTAATGAGCTTTTGGGCCACCAAAATATTTATCAAACAATTTTAAAGTGAGAGAATTTCTCCCTCATTTTTTCCTTTTCAATCCAACAGGCCTTACTTGGATGCATTCCTTTGCAACCGATACAAAGGTACTCCATGTCTCCCCATCATGAAGTCTTAGTTCTCCTATCATAAATGATATCTTCAAGTAGTGTGTTCACCTATTCAGGTGCAGAATCATACACTGTAGGAACCTTTTCAACCTCTTTGATGTCCATGATAAAAGTAGGCTCCTAAAGCTTCAAGTTTTCAACGTTTACCACCGAGTACATCTGCATGTATGTTGGAAAATTGAGCCGAAAAGCATTGTATGCATTATTCTCTAATATGGTGAAAGGACCATATTGGATTGCTCTCAGCTTCTGTCCTTCCCCTTTCATTTTGTATTTTCTGATCTGGAGCCACACCCTGTCTTGAACCTGAAATTGGTGATCAACCCGGTTCTTGTCATGTCAAGATTTGTATTGAGATTGAATTTTCTCCAATTTCTCTTGCATTTCCTAGTGAATCATCTGAATCTGTTCAATGAAATTTCGTTCCTTGTCCCTATCATTTTTATCACTTTATTATTCATCTCTTCCAAAGACCATGTCTAAGGGATCCTTTGAAAAATATCCAAAGCATGTCTCAAATGGTGAGGTTCGAGTGGATGGATTCACAAGCCTATTTTATGGATGTTATATGTAAGAAAGTTTCTCATCCTAAAACTTGGGATGCTTATCGCAATACCCTTGGACTAAATGTGTCACTGTGCAGTTAACAACCTTTGTTTTCTCGCCGGTCTTCATATGAAATGTCATACTCCTCTTCAGCTTTGTGTCCATCATTCTCCACAAAATCGTCCAGAAATCTCCAAGGAAATGAGAGTCCCGATTAGAGACAATGGATGTGGGAAACCCAAAGTGGATCGATACATATTGGAAGAATAAAGGAGTAGTCTGCTACGTAATGATCTGCTTTTTACAAGGAAATAAGACACACATTTTACTAAATTGATCGACAACGACAAACGAATAGTCATGTCCTCTCCTAGAGAAAGGTAAACCACCAACAAAATCCATTAACACACTTTCCAATGGATGACTCAGAACGAGGATTGGTGTGTACAACCCCAATTTTCTATTAGTGGGCTTGAAAAATGAAGAAAAAACACATATGTTTACATATCTTAGTACAATTTTTTTCATTTGAGACAAATAACAAAACCTCTCAAATGACACAATTTTTTCCCTACACTAAAATGAGTCGACACAAGAGAGGTATGTTCCTCTCTAATTACATGTATTCTTTCACTAATGGGGATAAATTTTTTTCCAAAATGGTACAACAGTTTCCCATGCAAACGCTGATTATTTAGCTGCTATCCATGAGTTAGCTTTGCATAAATCTCCTTAAAATATTCATCAGCAACATACTATTCATCATAAATTTCAAAATATGAAGGAGTATTTTGCAAAATAATAGATTCAATGATAAGATAACCATTCAGCATATCTGCCACATTTTATTTCTAGTGCCCTTCTTGTCCTTTATTACTAGTTGAAACTACTAAAGGAATCCCATCCCTCTTAAATGAAGTACATGTTGAAGCTTGGTTTATGACTGGAGGTACTCTAAGTGCTGTGATCTCTGTGAATGATGGCCTCCTTTCTAATCAAATAATACTTCCACTTTTTCATGATATGGACCAAGGCATACAACTCCTTGTCATATGTGGGATACTTCACAACAACATGGGATAATGTCTTCGAATTGTAACATACGTGTTTTCTCTCCTGCATCAACACATCTCCCACAACATACCCACTGGAATCTGTCTCAATATCAGAAGGACGTTGGAGGTTAGGTAAGGAAAAAACTAACTAGTGTGATATTGAACTTATTTTTCATTGTATCAAAGACTTTTTGTTGCTTTCCTCCCCACTAAAGACTTTGCTTCACACTCATCAAATCATGCAAGGGGGATACAATGACAGAGAAGTTGTAATTGAATCTTCTCTAGTATTTATTGCACCAAAAAATCTACAAACCTCTGTAACATTCATGGGTTTATGCTATTATGCCCCTATACCAATAGGTGTCATATATCATGATTGACTTGGTTTAGCTTTGTAATATGTTCATATATCTTCTTGTTGCAAAGGTTTTCCATATTTGTAAAAATTCCAAAAATTTAAAAAATGTAAAGAGGGTATACCCTAAAAGAAAAATCAAAGGGTGAAAAGAATAAAAAATGGTCAAAAAATGGTAAAAAAATGAACCCTAACAAAAGAAAGACCAAGAAAGTATGCAAGTCTAAATGCCACTACTTTTTTTGCTTTTGTGTAATAAACAAATTATGTGTAGCTTGTCACCTATGCCACAATTCATGAATAGTCAAAGAGTTTAAACTTGGCTAGTTCATATTTCAATTTCATGTTTTAGAAGTAGAGAATAAAAATCTGACCAAACAATGTAATCTTGGCAGATAAGTAGATAGGTAGAGTGAATACAAGGAGGTCAACAGTTTAATCTGAGCCCTTGGATGTAATAAGTGTAGACTTAGATAGGTATCACCATGTAAAAGAAAAGAATGTTTGATAAGGGTTTGCCAGTCTAAGTGCACCGTAATAAGGAAGTGAAAATGCTAGGTTAAGTAGGCAGGGTAGGTAGATGATGGATGCAGAATAATATGTGATGAATGATAAGTTTGAATGTGTAAAGCTTTTACTCTCATCACAATGGCAAAGGCATGTATCACATGGAAGGCACATCAAGCAAGCAAAGTCAATAATTAATTTCCCTACTCATTTCTCTTAAATTTTCACTAATTTCCCCTAAGTGCAAAGGTATCTGTCAAATTAGAGGGGATCAAAGCATTTCTCTGACTTTTGGAGGGACTGGACCCTCAGCCCAATAATTTATATTTCCTAACTACTTAAGCCCATTCATTAATGATCACACCCCTTCATAAGTCATTCATTCCCTTTATAAAGTATTTCCTAAGTAAAATCCTAGTTTACTTAGTGAAATTAAAATATTTTCCATAAAAACCCTCACTTTTCACTTGGCCTAAGTTTTAAACATACACATGAAAATGGTTCAAACTTAGCTCGCACTCGACTAATCATATTAACTTTTAACTTATATTATTATTTAATTCCCCTATATAAACATTACCCATTCTCGTATTACTATAACTATGAAAATTGTGCATATCTTGCCCCTCGGTAAAATATAACCATAATACACCAATAATCGGGATTAATTAGTTAAACCGTAACTAATTAAGAACCCCAACCCCGCCATGCTAAATATAAGGATTAATTAACCCCCACAGTTAATGAATAACCTTTCCCACCAATCACATCACCCTCGATGTAATTATAAACCTTTAATTATGTTAGGCCCACCCTTCATTAAACTTCTACCACCTCACCTCCCCAATAGCCGTTTGATCATGCCCCTCAGATCTGACGGTTGTCATGCATATCGCACAACCCTTCACGACTAAACATTATCCCACAATCATCAGCATTTTTGCAAACAATGCCATCGTCATGCGTCACTCATCGTATGGAATCGCCCGGTCATGCCCAAAAAACACCTCCCCTTCATCAGCAGTGCTATGAAAACTGCTTACCGCCTAGGCTAATGGCAAAACATCAAATCTTTTGCCTGTTGATGCCACCTGTCCAAATCTTGAACTCGCCAATGTTTTGACTTTTTATAAAAAACAAAAGAAACCAATTTGTCATCCTATTCTGTGAATGCATACATCCATGCAAACTAAACGTTGAGGTCAACCAGTTCTTGCACCCAACTGTCAACCACCATCAGACTTGCAGTTCGACGCTGCTCCAAGTCCGCCATTCACACGCAGTGTACCTACGTTCCATTGCCCATCCCTAAAACTAGGTATTTACCAATTCCCATCAAGAAACCCTGTGAATATTTGCTTTCCTTTGTAATTAAAACTCAATAACGAAAATTTTATTATAATTCAGTTGCTACATTCATAATTCAAGTTTCCAAGACCCTCTGTTTTCACCAATTTCACTTAATAAACCTCAGTTTCCTATCTGAATCCACAAGAAGTAGAATGGAAACCCATGTTTCCCTAAATATTGCACCCATCACTACCCGTCACTGTGATTTAGATTATTTGCCCTTAGCAGATAAATATTTTCAAATAAAAGACCTTAATACTGATAAAGACCACCTGGAATTATTTTGCCAATGCCGGGACAATCACTTGAATGGCTATCATGCCATAGGACTTTGGGAATAAACTCTCCCAATGTATTTTCTCCCCTCTGTACACATTTTCCCTGATATTATCCATCAGTGTCATGCCAACTATGATCCCACCTTAGAGCAGTAATGTCCCCAAATCAAACTGTCCTCTTCATAATTACTGCAGACTCAATCAATGAGATGCTTAAATTTCATCCCAGTCAAACCCTCACCCCCATTTCCCTTGGAGATTTTCTAGAGAAACCATCCAAATATTCCCAGTCTAAACTCAGTCGCCTTTGTCAGACTTTTATGGATAAGGAGCATCAACCCAAAAATCCTCCTCTTTATTTGTCATCTTTCTTCATAGAGACAGGGAAAATTGTAATTGATATGATAGCTACAGTCATGGGATTCAACACTAGTGAGTTTGTAGATGAATTGACCCTGGTGTTGGTGTCAATCTTTACCCCTGGTCAGCCCCTTGCTGTCAAGTACAATTATGCTGCATTTATTACTGAGAAAATCCATGACCAGTTCATGAGGCTAGAAAATGAAAAGGTTTTCAAGTATTCCACATTCATCTATCACCTTATCCTCTACTATCAGTCTAACAAGTTCCTATTTTCTGTAAAAAAAACTTGATACAAAGGGTAACTATAGATCAGTCATTTTTTGGACTTCTATCTTCCGACATTCATCTGCTTGTCCTTATTCATATAATGAATTCATTGACCAATTTGTCCACCCAGAGACAACCATGTTGACAGGAAATCCTCCTCCTAGGATTAGTGATGAAATCAAAAGAATCCTTTAGCTATCCAAACAGTACAAGGTAGCCGACTGGTAGTTGTACCACAACCACACAGAGATCATGATATATGGTTGTGAGCTTCCTCCATGCAAACTAACAAAATATGTTCCAATGAGGTTGTTTGCATTGGAGTATTATAGACAAATGATTAAATCAGATCAAATTCACTTTACCAAGGCCAAGAAGAAAGCACTGTTGAGAATCAAGGATCACCTAGGCCCATTTGTCTGCAACAATAGAGAAGCAGGCAAAGTAGCAGAAGGGATCCTAGAACACCACATGAGATTAAACAAAAGATTTGGTTGGAAATATGACCCCCACAATTTCATCTGTGATAGGAGAATGAAAAATAGGTTATCACCTTATTTTCATCACAGAATCCCAGAAATTGAGAAATATGCTGACATGGATGAATGGAGGGAAATGACTCTTGTAGAGATGGATAGTGATCAGGTCAATGTAGAAAATGTAATGAAAGACCTAGAAAAGACACTTGACCCGGACTCTTTTGAACAGGTACCAGTTGGGACTTCTCATAAGTGAACACCAGGGACTAGTTCCTCAACAGCAGATACTTCTCAAAGGCACTCATAGGAAACAAGTGCACCCCTTACAGAAACAACACAAGGAAAATAAAAACATACCAGCACTCCACTATTAGGGCAATCAAACATGTCAAAGTAGCCTGAAATCTTAGAAGAACAGGCCCGACCACAGTCCCATCCAACTCAGATTAATGTGGGAGACCCGCCAATTTTGCAGAATCCTCTGAATGAGGAAAAGAGCTTAAAAAGAGAGAGGGAAGTGGCTACCCCTGCTAGTGGTCCTTCAGACTAGCCTGGTGCTAGGAGGAAAATGCTAAATCCAGACTTAGAAGAAGAATTTTTTGAAGAAACTATAGGGAGTTTGAGGAAAGAAGGTGCAGACAATCAGCATACTTTCCCAATAGGTGGGACACCTTCTAGTTCACAAAGACAGGAGCTGGAAAGATAGCAAAGCGCTAAAGTTTCATCTTTCAGGTCTTCATCTAACAAGACCTTAGATATCAAAGAAACATTCAAGGAAATAAAGGCCAAAAATGAACAGCTAAAGGCCCAAATTTACAATCAATATTTGAAGATGGCTCCTAATAATCAAACTAGGCTAATATTAGCTTATGACATCAAGGAAGAAAAAATGCAAATGAGCTTTTTAAATCCTAAAGTACAGCAGCGCCGAACACTTGCAGACTACCTTAAAACTGATTTTGAGTTCTTGGCCAAGGACATTCAACCCCTAGGTCAAATTTAATTACATAAGCAGATAAGGGAAACGATATATTCAACATTGACAGGTAAAGCCATGATGGCGCATAGATTAGAAAATTCACTGAATAATACCACTGCTCAACTGCAGTTAGAAAGAGCCTCCACATAGGCAAATGACAATATGATCAAATCATTGGAGGATTTGATTATTAGTTTGGGTCATAACCCAAAAGATGTAAAAGTTGTAGAGGCCCTGATAAAAAAGAAAAATGAACACATAGCTACCCTAAGAAAGCAGCTGAAGTTGCTACCATTGATTCATCCACATATTGCAGAAGTGATTGAAAAGAGGAATGAAGAAGAGCTTATGGACATCGTCTTCAAGCTAAGTGAGCAATTAAGGGAGACAAAGCAGGAAATAGAGAGAACACTACAAGGCAGGCAGAGTGAGTCGACATCTCAACCTCAAAATGTAGTACCAGTGGTCTCCACGGCAGTCCCTTCTACACTTGCAATAGCTCTTGCACCAAATGTTCCTTTGGCCACAGTAGAAACTATCACAGGTGCAGTTACAGGTACAAGCATAGGTACGTCACAGGTGGGGACTTCAGGTCAGAGCACTGAAGAATTAATCAAGTCCATGGAGGAGATGAAACTCTAAGTTTCTAAACTCCAAATGGTAAAGGAAAAGTTTGTTACCTTAGAACAAAAGTATGATGTGTCAAAGCTCAATTTTGCTGAAGAAGTGAGGAAAAATAAAGGCTTCGATTAGCAAGCAAAAACACTGAAAAAGAATCTCAGCTTTGAAAAGCCTTTAACAGATATCAAGAAAATCCTATGGACCAACATCACTCAATCAATAAACAATGTTCAGTCATCCACACAAATCATTTTTGAACAGATTGACCTAGTCAAGGTTGCTCTTCAAGAGATTGCCAAAACCAAGGAAGAGCTAGGAGGGAAGCATGAGGAAGCTATCAGGCTAATAAACTTTTTGAACAACAAGAATAGACATCAATTGGAACAGCTAAACATTAAGGATAGAGCTGGAACAATCCTTGAAATCAAAAAAGTATTGACCAAAATGGCTTTAATGCGGAACCGGGAAAGGAAATGTTAGAATATGCAAGAAGATATTGATGAATTTATGGAGAAATTTGGCATTTTACAGAGTAAAGGATTTCCCAATCCTTTAGTTATCAATGATAAGTTTATGAGGCATGAGGATTGTATTGAAAACGTGGGTCAGTATGCAAATAACTAAGCTAGTTCATATGTTATTTCATCTACACCTAGAGCATTACCTACAGGTAGAGTTCTCTATGACAGCCTGGAGAACCTCTTTTATGTTGAGCATGAATTGAAACATTTGTTTTCAGTACAGCCAAATTTTGTTAAATACACTGAGGCTGATGAAATCTTCAGGAAGCTACAAAGGACCAGAATACCAAGGGATGATTGGTGGACAAATATGACAGACATTTTATGATTTGCCTTGGTAAAAAAGTAAAATTGGAGTATTTACCATAGTCAATTTTGGTAAAAGAAGATGAATGAGGATAAAGCAAGTAAATAGTATCAGAACAGGTTAAAGAGTAACAGTACGAAGATGAAAAGCAATCAGCCAGCACAGAAATATAAGCATGACAACAAGATGTTCAATCATAGGGCCTGCCTCCAGCTCATTCACAAAAAGAGGGACAACAAGCCAGCAGTTCACTTTTGGCTTCTATCTTTGAGACCATCTGTCTCTACTTTTATTTAAAATATATTTAGTTTTCCTAGATTATATCTCTCTCAGTTAGGACATGTTTTGTTGTAAATTTTTGTATAAGTACTTCCTCATTCGAAGTACTTAGGGTGGATTCTTAGACATTACTGTAGACTCATTATTTTGGAATAGAAGTGTTGTTGAACAACTATTGTATGGCTAGCTGGATGAATAAATAAAGCAAGGTACTTTTACAAGATTCATGCATCAAACATTGGACAAATAAGTATTCTATATGTTATGTGTTTTACTGTTTTCTGGTTTAAAATTTCACTTGTGTTTCATATCTAAATAATAAACGAAAACTATATTTGAGAAAGTTCTTTATTGCATTCTATCTTTAAAATTGTTTTTATTCTAAATGTTTTCTAAGCTATCATAGGCAGGGAATTCTTAACTTCTCCTTGCTTCTTAGTTTATCATTGCGGTCATTTAAAAAGAAATTCTTAATTGCTTTTTGTTAGTGATCACCCACTTTCCCTCCTCTTGAAATTTGTTGAAGGATTCTTAAGTGCCCTTATTCCCTTTTAAGACCATTTCACCCTTTCAAGTTACCATTTGTCTCTTATTTAACTATTTTGCCCTGTGAAGCCCTCCTTTGTTGAGTCAACCTAATCCAGTTAAGCCATCCTTAGTTGACTCCATAACCCAATGGCCTGAAATACCTTGTACTATCCATTTGCTCCTGAATTCCACCACCAAACACAATCAAAACCCCCAAGCTTTCATAACTAGCATAATATCTCATAAAACAAAGCTAAATATTAAATAGAGAGCCCTCTTTGAGAACAAATTGGCTAGATTCTGTACTTAAAAGTTGGTTTGTGGTTACCTGAGACCCCTTTCCTTCTTCTGACAATTTCAAGGAAAGTCTGAGTGATAACATATGCCACCTTACAATCACATCAACTTTAGAAGGATCTAATTTTAATTATCCACCTCCAACAATGTGACCCATGTAAACCAAAGAGGTCTTACAAAATTCACACATAGACATTTTGACATACAATTTTTCTTTTTGAAAATCATCAAGCACCTTTTACATGACTCACATGATATTCCCAAGTTTTACTAAAAATAAGAATGTCATCAAGATACACAAGTACAAAATCATTAAGAAAAGTTCTGAAACTACCATTCATCAACCTCATGAATGTTGTCAGAGTATTTCACAGTCCAAAGGGCAGCACCATCCATTCAAACAACCACTACTTTCTCTTGAATGCAGTCTTCCATACATCTTGTTCTACAATCCTCACCTTATGATAGCCACTGCACCAGTGTAGTTTTGTATGTTGGCATTTTCACACTGATTTAGAGCTATGGCACAGGTGTTGTCCTTGATGGCAACTCTCTTTGGTAACAGATCTCAGTTCAGGCTTTCAAAATGAAGGAAAAGACATATACGCAAGTTCGTTTAGACGAAGACGCATATACACGTGGGTTAGACGTTATAAAAGCATGTATATGTTGGAGAACTTACTTTTAGACCGTGGTAGTTAGTCCTTGGTATTTGAACCTATCGTTTTGGACCATGGTGTCTCGTCAGATGTGTTGATCCCAGTTATTGGATCCATGGTATTGATTTATTATGGTTTTGGACAATGGTATTATGAAATGCATAAGACTATAAAAGAGGAAGGAGATCATTTGGCAAATGATCATATGAATCATTATTGAATATCTGATAAAGTGCTAGATCTGGAATACTGGTAATCGGGTTATGGTGCAGATCTGGATCTGAATGAAGGAGGAACCCTAGCGCAAAGAGAAGGATAAGTTCTAGTGATGGGTCATAATCTTTAAGCTTGAATGATAATATCTTTGTATGATTTTGGTCTGTTATATGCGGCACTTGCTTGATCTATAACAATTGATAATTTGGGTTAATGAGTGTTTGAATATCTGAAAGAGTGAATTATCCTTTATAGATCTGTATGCAGGTTCAGTGAAGTTAAGGCGCGTATACACGCTGTTTCAGTGAATGAAAACAATGTATACGCAAGTTGTTCTAGACACAGAGGCGTATGCACGCATGTTGCAGGTTATTGAAATAGCATATATATTTTGAGTTGTGATATAGCTGCTTCTGTTTATTGCTACTATGTTCTGGGTCCAGATTTTGTTGTGTGGTTTTTGGTATTGTGTCTTGGGTATAGCTGTCAGAGAAGTATCTACTTGATTTAGATGTAATTGGTGAAACGGAGATTGATTGGTGGAGAAATTCTTGATGATTGATTGATGTTCATGGATCTATTCTGAAAATTTATGAAACATGGTCCCTGGAAGAAAGAGAAGGTTGTAGCCTTCAGTAGGCCAGCACCTACACACTAGTATCTTGGCTAGTGCAAGAGCTAAAGGGGGTTGTACCTCCCTTCTAGGAGAAGCTGGAAAATGAGAGAGGGTTGTAGCTCTCTACAGGTTGCAGCCTGCATACTAGTAAAGGACTACACCAGTACATTGTAAAAGAAGTTTCTAATTTAAAAGAAGATAGAGACGAATTTTAGCAGGTGGTTTTAACTCACATTCGGTTTCCACCTTATATCATGTGTTCTTATGTGTGATTGCCTTTCTGCTCTGTTTTACTGTTTCTGGTTACTGGTTATTTGATTCTGAAACATAGATTAACAATCAACATCAGAAAGATAAAGTAAATTAAAAGTTTGCTTTGTATACGCGGGTTTTCTTCTGCATAGTTGCATATATACGCAGGTTTAATTAAATGAAGTAGCATATATCATTTTATTTTTGAAAAAGGAATATTTGACATGATAATACTGATTCACCCCCCCTCTCAGTATTATTTCCAACAATTGGTATCAGAGCAGGTCCTTCAGAAGAAGCTTGATCACTTGAAGGAAGATCTTTCATCATGAGAAATTACAAGAGGGAAGCATCAATCAGGCCACCGATTTTTAATGGGACAAACTTCGTATATTGGAAGGTAAGAGTTACTACCTATCTTCAATCTCTTGGTACAAAAGTCTGGGATATCATAGATACAGGGTATACTTTTCCATCAACAACTCCTACAGATCAGGTTGAGAAGAAGAAATATGAGACAAATGCAAAGGAATTCAATACTCTATTAGGATGTCTATCTCAATCAGAATTTGTCAAGGTTATGCAGTATAAATCCGCAAAAGAAATATGGGACAAGATTGTACTAAGCTATGAAGGAGATGATCAGGTAAAATGAGCAAAACTTCAAACCCTCAGAATTCAGTATGAAAATCTCAGAATGCATAATGATGAAAGCGTGGCTAACTATTTCCTTCATGTGGATTAGATTGTTAGTTGTATGAAAAACTTGGGTGAAGAAATAAAAGAGGCTGTTGTGGTTTAAAAAGTTCTAAGATCTTTGTCCCCTAAGTTTGAATCCAAAGTTTATGAAATAGAAGAAAAGGAGAATCTACAAAACCTTACAATGTCACAGCTTCACGGGATTCTAACTGCTGATGAAATGAGGAAAGGAGGACCATCAGACTAGAGAGAAGCGCCTTTCAAGGCTTCAGGCAAGGGAGACTACTATGAAGAGGAAGAAGAATCAAATTTTGTCAAAAACCTTCAATGCGGTACTGGAAGATTCAAAGGTAAGTTACCTTTCAAATGCTTTGCTTGTGGGAGAGTTGGTCACTATGCTACCAAATGTCCTCATAAGGATAAAACTGACAAAGGGAAGGAACCTGTTAGATGGAACAAGAAACAGAATAAGAAAAAGTTACTACACTCATGAAGATAGTGATGGTCTTTCAAATAGTGATGAAGATGAATGAGGTAATAACTATAAACTCTTAATGGCCTTTGAATATGATGCTTACATGGATGCTATAGATGTGGATGGCTTTTATGAAGAGATTTCTAGACTCAAAACATGTTTAGAAGAAAAGAATGTGATCATTGATACTCTACAATTCGAACTTGATGAAAAGGAAAAATTTCTTGAGAAGTTAGAATGTGAAATTGTTGGCCTTAGAAAAGAAATTGAGAAAACAAAGACTCTTAATCTTAAATTTGTTAAAAGATCTGAAACTCTGGATGAAATTATCAATGTACAGTGCTCTCCACTAATCAAGACTGGTTTGGGGTATAATGGAGAAGCATCTCAAGCATCCACCTCAAAGGGTTATCTTGATGCAACAAGGAGGAATGAGAAAAAGTCCAATGGAGATCACCAGGTAAAACAGGGACGAACTACATCAAGAATAAACAAAGACTACCAGGTAAATCAGGGGCAATCCACCTTAAGGATGAACAAAAGCTACAACAAGCCACAGCTAAAATCTTCTAAATTTGCCTCAAGAATGGATGACAATAGAAACTACAATCATTTGGCAGGTAGATTTGATAATTGGAGGAGTTTCTTCAATGGCCAATGTTTCTCTTGCCATAACTTTGGCCACAAAGCAGCTCAATGTGTTGCCTATAAGACAATCATGACTAGAGAAGCCCAAAAATAAAGAAGTATGACTGGAACCACAAAAAGGACATATAACAACTTTTCCACCCTTGAAAATGAAATTGAATGTTCTATTTGTGATAACTTCAGTCATGAAGATTCTGAATGCAGGAGTAGGTATTGGAAGACAACTCAGAAGGAACAAACCTCAAGTGCCAAAACATGGAGAATGAAGGAACCGCAACCAGAAAGATGTGGGATAGCTTTATATGCAGAAGGACAAGAAAATCAATGGTACATTGACAGTGGATGTTCAAAGCATATGACAGGTGATAAAGAAAAACTTGAATTATATAGTGTTTTAGAAAAGGGAAAGAAAGTTTCCTTTGGAATTGATACCCCTAAAATCATAAAAGGAAAATGCACTGGTCAATTGAAAGAAAAGGTCAAAGCTAGAAATGTTTGTTATCTTGATGGCTTGAAGCATAATCTGCTATGTGTCAGTCAGATGTGCGATCAAGGAACCAAGGTAATATTTCGATCAAATGGGTGTAGTGTTCGTCATCTTGATACAGGAGAAACAGTGATGGAAGGCAGAAGAGCTCCAAATAATTTATACATATTTGAAGAAGGACAACAACAATGCTATTTGAGCAAGGATGATGAACATTGGTTATGGCACCAGAGGTTGGGGCATCTAAGCTTCTCACAAATAAGGAAAGCATGCAAATACCAGGCAATTCATGGTCTTCCAGATATCAAAATTCCAGACAACACTATATGCAAATCAAGTCAGTTTGGTAAACAAACCAGAACTAACTTCCCTGAGAAGGAAGGATCAGCTAGCAGACTTCTTGAGCTAGTCCATACAGATGTATGTGGTCCATTTAGGACAAGGTCACCTCGAGGAGAAGAATACTTTATATTATTCCTAGATGACTTTTCCAAGATGGTTTGGTTAGGACTTATGAAGCATAAAGACGAAGCATTCGACAAATTCAAATATTTCAAAGCCTTGGCTGAAAATGAATCAGATCACAAAATTAAGTGTCTCAGGCCTAACAGAGGTGGGGAGTTTGCCTCAAATGAATTTTTTGATTTCTGTGAAGAACATGGAATAAGAAGGGAATTCTCTACAGCTAGGACTCCTCAGCAAAATGGAGTGGTGGAAAGGATGAACATAACTGTTCAACAAATGGCTCATGCTATGCTTGATGAGTCTGGAACTCCCGCAACCCTCTGGGGTGAAGCTGCATTTGCTATGGTTGTTATTCTCAACAAAACAAATGTCCGAGTGAACAACACTCAAACTCCTCATGAGCTCTGGTATGGTGAGACTCCTTCTATAAAGCATTTCAAAATTTTTGGAAGTAAATACTATATTAAGAATAATGATGAACAGCTTCGCAAACTTGAACCTAGAGCAGATGAAGGCATTCTCCTTGGTTATTCTCCCCACTGTAAAGCATATAAGTGTTACAATAAAAGACTTGGAAGAATTGTTGACAGCATTGATGTAGTGGTTGATGAAAAAGGATACATTCCTAGGCAAGTAAATTATGAAGAGGATGAAGACTACCCTCAAAATCATATTGATGATGAAGAAGAGACCTATGAAGAAGAAACCCATGAGGAGCCAGAGGAACAGATAAGGATAGAAGAAAACAGTCCTTCTAGGTATGTTCAAAAGAATCATCCAGAATCACAAATTTTGGGGAAAAAGGAGGCAGGTGTACAAACAAGAAGAAAAATTGCAGAAGCCTCAAGCTATTTGGCATTGCTCTCCTCCACTGAACCACAAAATGTAAAATAGGCATGTAAGATGAATTCTGGGTCAAGGCAATGGATGAAGAACTTGAGCAGATCGAAAAGAAAAACACTTGGGAGTTGGTCCCTAGACCAAAATATAAGAATGTCATAGGAACAAAATGGATCTTCAAGAACAAGTTGAATGAAAATGGGGAAGTTATTAGAAACAAGGCTAGACTTGTTTGTAAAGGGTATGCTCAACAAGAAGGAATAGACTTTGAAGAAACTTTTGCTCCTGTTGCTAGACTTGAGGCCATCCGAATGTTCCTTGCTCTCTCAAGTTTTCAGAAGTTCAAATTATTTCAAATGGACGTGAAATCAGCCTTTCTGAATGGAGACTTGGAAGAAGAAGTGTACATTGAGCAACCAGATGGGTTCATTCTTGGGACCATCTTGTATGGAGATTGGCACAGGTTCTGGGGGAGCAGATAAACTTCTAATGATGCATTATTGGCATTAACTTAGAAGCTTTCGTTTCTAGTTCACAGCTGTTGTTGGTTTCAAGTGGAACAATTGCAGAGGGAGAACAGAAGGAAAGCATGGTTGCTGATTTGAATGGTGATTGTCAGATGTTGCTGCTATCAATTATTGGTGACTTTCATAAGTCTTGCTCTAGATATCTCGTCTCTATGTCATGTATCTCTTTTATGGTATCAAGGCCATGTAGTGGCCTATTTTGGTTTCCCCACTATGCCTGGGATGAAGATGTAACGTCCTTGGTTGTCATATATAATTTTCTGATGTATCCCCATTTGGTTGGGTGGATGGCCCCCACGTGGTTGGGTGATGGATGTATGTATTGAGTATTTTAATGATAGGAAGGTCTTTTATGATGTATATGTCATGGTTCTTCTTGAAGAACATCTTCTGCAGATCTTGCCTATAGTCAGGGGGAGCATGGTTAGCACAGCAGGGCAGAGATTTCAGCATGTTCGTTCAGGGGGAGCACAACCCTTTGCCCTTGATGAGAAAGGGGGAGAATGGCTTTGATGATCTTGGGGTTGCCATCAAGTCCAAAGCAGGAGATTGTTGGCATTTTGGCACTGATTTAGAGCTATGGCGCAGGTGTTGTCCTTGATGGCAACTCTCTTTGGTAACAGATCTCAGTTCAGGCTTTTAGAATGAAGGAAAAGACATATACGCAGGTTCATTTAGAGGAAGATACGTATACATGTGGGTTAGACATTACAAAAGTGCGTATATGTTGGAGAACTTGCTTTGGACCATGGTAGTTAGTCCTTGGTATTTGAACCTATCATTTTGGACCATGGTGTCTCGTCAGATGTGTTGATCCCAGGTATTGGATCCATGGTATTGATTTATTATGGTTTTGTATTGTGGTATTGTGAAACGCATAAGACTATAAAAGAGGAAGGTGATCATTTGGCAAATGATCATCTGAATCATTATTGAATATCTGATAAAGTGCTAGATCTGGAATACTAGTAATCGGGTTATGGTGCAGATCTGGATCTGAAAGAAGGAGGAACCCTAGCCAAAGAGAAGGATAAGTTCTATTGATGGGTTATAATCTTTAAGCTTGAATGATAGTATCTTTGTATGATTTTGGTCTATTATATGCGGCGCTTGCTTGATCTATAACAACTGATAATCTGGGTTAATTAGTGTTTGAATATCTGAAAGAGCGAATTAACCTTTATAGATCTGTACGTAGGTTTAGTGAAGTTAAGGCGCGTATACACGCTGGTTCAATGAATTAAAACAATGTATACGCAGGTTGTTCTAGACACAGAGGCGTATGCACGCGTGTTGCAGGTTATTGAAATAGCGTATATATTTTGAGTTGTGATCTAGCTGCTTCTGTTTATTGCTTTTGTGTTCTGGGTTCAGATTTTGGTGTGTGGTTTCTAGTACTTTGTTTTGCGTACATCTGTCAGAGAAGTATGTACTTGATTTAGATCTAACTGGTGAAAAGGAGATTGATTGATGGAGAAATTCTTGATGATTGATTGATGTTCATTGATCCAGTCTGAAAATTTATGAAACGTGGTCCCTGGAAGAAAGAGAAGGTTGTAGCGTTCAGTAGGCCAGCACCTACGCACTAGTATCTTGGCTAGTGCAAGAGCTAAAGGGGGTTGTAGCTCCCTTCTAGGAGAAGCTGGAAAATGAGAGAGGGTTGTAGCTCTCTGGAGGTTGCAGCCTGCGTACTGGTAAAGGATTGCACCAGTACATTGTAAAAGAAGTTTCTAATTTAAAAGAAGATAGAGACGAATTGCATCAGGTGGTTTTCACCCACATTGGGTTTCCACCTTATATCTTGTGTTCTTATGTGTGATTGCCTTTCTACTCTGTTTTACTGTTTCAGGTTACTGGTTATTTGATTCTGAAACACAGATTAACAATCAACATCAGAAAGATAAAGTAAATTAAAAGTTTGCTTTGTATACGTGGGTTTTCTTCTGCATAGTTGGATATATATGCATGTTTAATTAACTGAAGTAATGTATATCATAAGATTTTTGAAAAAGGAATATTTGACTTGATAATACTGATTCACCCCCCCTCTCAGTATTATTTCCAACATTGTGATATAGACAACACTTTCAAATTGCTATAATAAATCATCAATGCAGGGAAGAGGGTATCGATTCTTAACCGTGATTTTGTTGAGTGCCCTATAGTCCAACCACATTCTCCATGTGCCATCTTTATTTGGCACCAACAATATGGGTGAGCCGCATGGAGAAGAACTTGACCTTATGACTCCTTGGTTCAATAATTCCTACATTTATTTCTTTATCTCCTTCATTTCAGTTACTGTCAACCTATACATACCAATATTTATTAAAGGAGCATCCTACTACAAATGAATTTCATGATGGATCTCATGGTTTTGAGGCAACCCACATGGTTCATAGGAAACCCCATTATAGTTAGAAACAAATTCGTACAATTACTTTTTATGAGAGGGGTCACAACCTTGGAAAACTTCATATTTATCCCCATATTTGGATCTCAAAACCATGAGCATGCACCCTTTGCTCTAATTGATAAATATTTTCATTTGACTTACACTTACAAGACTTCTACTGATCTAGGCATGGTGAACCCTAACAATATGTTGTGCCTGATTTTTTTAGAGATGGTACTTGTTTTCATGACAAAAGAAAACTAATTTCTTCTCATACAAATATAATCTCTCCATCACAATGCCATAGATATCCAAACCTACAACATCAAGATAAATCTCATATACTTGATCAAGGTGATTCCACAACATATTGGTCATGAGACTGTTGTGGTAGTCATGGGTAGTAATGGTTTTCTTGATTTCCTCATCAGAATGGAAGACATGTGGATGGGAGGAAGGTTGGCTACACGATGCGGCAATTATACCTATTCCATAAACCTGAGAAAGAAAGTTCACATACGCATCATCTGAAATGGTAGACGATGATCTAGTAGATGGAAGATCTGTAGATGTTAAGACCTAGAATTATATCAAAAGAGGTTCGATTGAAGTGCGCAGAGAAAACTTAGAAATTTTTTCCTGCGAGGAACTCAGGGATGACAAAATTTAAAGGATATGGCTCGTGGAGTCCGTCATCTCAACATCGAGGGGATGGATCACGATGGTGGGAACAGAGTCCCCCTATTTTGGTTTACTAGAGGTACTAGAATCCATAGTTAGATGAGTAGGTGATCCACTACGAGTGGTCTCGTATTCGTAAAGTGCCTCAAGGAAATCATGCAATTCTCAAGACTGTGGATGACAAACAATCTCAACAATATAAATGGATTCTAAACATTATAGATCTGCAACAAGTGATAGAAACAAACTTGCCAAAGTCCTTATCTATGCCACAATCATAGTTAAACAACAAAATGAAATAGTAATAAATGCGAGTAACTCTAATAATCCAATGGAAACCAGATATAAAAATAATATATTTTATTAAAAAACACCTGTCAAGGGAGGGCCCTTGCCAGACATGGATATTAGGCTCCCAAGATAGGATATCTAGTCCTGATGGATCCTCTCAAGCTGCTTGCCTCTGAGCCTTGGTGGAACCTATTATGGAAGTTAAAAGCAGCCCCAAGAACAAAGTTGCTACTGTGGTCCATACTAAACAACAAGGTCCCAATGGGAGAAAACCTGATGAAACAATCTTTCTCAGGGCCGTTTTGGTGCCACCTATTTAAAAACAACAATGAAGATACAAAACACCTCTTTCTGGCTTGCCCTATCTCTCAAGAGCTATGGAATGGATTTCTCTCAGCGCTCTCCATTCACTGTCGATGACACGACAGCAACTTAAAGGATGCATGGAATAATTGGTGGAAAGACACCACAAGCAAGGAAAGGAATATATCTCTGCTCATTTGCTGGGCATTATGGATTGTCAAGAATCAAATTATGTTTCAACAAAAGTCCCCTTATTGGCCCTCCATACTGAACAGAACCTTAGCGGATTATCATTGAATTCCTAAAGGCACTACACAAAAATAGTTCAAAAATATTGAGACAGAGGTCATCACCTCATCCATACCATGGGCCTACTTTGATGGATCAGCACAAGAATCGAGTTGTGGAGGCAAAGCAATATTGTACTTATCAGAAACACATTCTTTTAGAATACAAATGGGGTTGGGTAGAGGAACCAATAACTATGCCGAGCTTTTAACTGCTAAATACCTCATCCAATATGCTTTATATAAACAATGCACAAGCCTGCAACTATATGGTGACTCAAAACTAGTTGTTAACTAGATCAACAAAAAACATAACTGCAATGCATATACATTGAAGCACATTCTTGATGAGATACACAGACTTATTATGTCTTTTGACTCTTTCACTTGTCATCATATTTACAGGGAGTGGAACTCAGTTGCCAACCACTTATCCAAGGAAGCAACACCCAGTGATGACAATACTTGGTTGATATGTGAGGAAAAGGATGGTGCTGCCCATTAGCACTATCACAAATCCTTCATGGACGCTGAATATTTTTGAAGCAGTAATGCAAGGGATGGGAATACCTTTTAATATTATCTTTTTTCCTATTTTGTATATATTTATCAGAAGTTTTATAGCACCATGCCCTCTCTATGAAGAGGCAAGAAACTCTCTATTTTTTTTTTATTCTCACATACTCCCTACATGGAGGAATGCATAATTTTTTTTTCATATTTTGAACAGGCAATAGCCTCACTCAAGTAATTCTCTTCATATACAAAATGCAATTTTCTTCTATAATGAAAATTACGACTTTTTCCATGGGAAAAAAACACTTGTGAAGGAAAAAGATAAATGTTACCAGTCCCCCTCTATGGGATGGGTTCTTGGCTATCCTTAAATATGTTCATCTGTTTGTCAAGTCCCTCTCCTATATAATGTGTAAACCCAACAAATAAAATGTTTGAGCTCAATGGGAACTCAAATAAAAAAGAAAAATGGTGTGCAACAATTATAATAATCAGTGTTACAATAGTGAGTGCAACAATGAGAATGATCAAAACTAAATAATGAATGGAAAACCCTTCTATTTATAAGAAAATATTGAGTTAATAAAATATTATTAACCCCATTCTAGGAATAACTAGTTGGAATATTTTATTATTTTTGGTTAGGAGGGAAAAATAATTTAAATTTTAATTAGAAACAATAAATAAATAAATGATTTATTTATCATCTCAAGAAATATTATTAGGGAATAATAAACAAATAACAATTTATTTAATTATTCCTAAGGGATTTAGTCAAACTCGACAAGGAATAATAATTAATTACTGATTAACTAATTATTCCTAGAGAAAAATAAGATAATTAATAATTTATCTTTTTATTTTTCATATTTGGGTCAAACATGACAATTTATATCAATTAAAAAATGGTTTAATTAATTATTCCTAGAAGATAATTAAATAAATAGTGATTTAATTAATTATTATTCACTGGTTTAATTATAAATTGCTTAACAAATGTGGTCTATTAAGTAATTTTTCATAGTGAAAGAAATTTTGCTATGGTGGAATTGGCCTTACATGGTGTATTTTGATCAATCTAGTAAATTAAGGCTAGATGATCAATATTTTTTGATAAAAATTAGCCTTGACCTTCTTCATATCCTCTGATATATTATATTCTATTGTGTTAGAAACAACAAGAGTTTTAGATGTAGATGGAGAATTTTAAGAAGATGGAATTAAATTAGAAGATGTAAAAGGGGATTTTTTAGTTATTCCTTTGTCCTTGGTAGTAGGAGTAGAAGATTTATGCTTTAGGATTGAATAAAATGAATTTGCAGGAACCTTACTCTGTGTGGTAACTAGCAAAGCTTCATGTTATTCTTCATGATCTGAACTAAGAAGAATCAAATCCCATAACCTATTAACATCAGTTGATTCTTCCTCTTGGGAATCATTGACGGATAATGCTGCTTCTTCTTCATGCTCATATTGATTAGATTAAACATATGATATGACATTTGGAGGATGAGAGTTTGATTTCTAAGCTTTCCTAAAATGTCTAAAAGGTTTTTTAGAAGACTCAGCGAATTTCATTTTGATTTCTACCATTTCATTCGACACGGATTTAAGTACATTTTGTAATACTTCTTGATCAAAATAATCTTTGGGAGTTTTCTTCTCTAATTCCTCTTTGAAAGTAACCTTCTTAGTCTTTCTTTCGTTTTGAGAATTTTTCTTTTCCAATGAAATTATCCTTTTTTCTATAGATAGGGATTCTTTGATGTTGTCCACTAAAGTGCCTCTACTAGCCCTATCTAAAAAAATTATGATATTTGAAGGAAGAGCAAAAATATACCATTTGATTTGAACATCAACTATATGCTTAGAAGTATCTAGAATCTTTTTTAACCATTTAATAAATCTAGAGTTGAAATCCTTGATTTTCTCATTTAGATTTCCTTTAAGATTGGAGAGATCATTAATTAGAGTTCCAGATGTGCGATCATCACCAAACTTAATCAAGGATTGTTCTTCAAAAGTATCCTAGTGAGTGATAGATCCTAGTGGTAATGAACAATACCATAAGTTTGCAGATCCTTCAAAGGTATAGATAGAAATCTAACTACAAAATAGTCTTCAATGACTCCATTAAGATTAATGGCCAGTATGAAATTATGGAGGTGCTTGTTAGGCCCCTATACTACTAGTGTAACCCCTTATTGTTATTAATAAAACCAAATTATTATATTGATGTACCCATTTAGTGCCCATATTGTTACTATTGTGCCCCATAGAAGCCCACTATTGTTATTATTGTGCCCTTACATTATTATTTTTAGGTCGGCTCTGATTATGTTATCACCACTTAGACTCCTATATATAGAAAGGAGGTCTTTTCATTTGTATCATCAAATAATTGTTCATTTATGTAATGTAAAGGAGATTTCCCCCTCGAAGAGGCTGAATTCTAAGGTGTTGATCTATCTTTTCTATCTTTTCTTGAGCTGGTTTCATAACGTTTGGTATCGTAGCTTTGGATTCTAGGGTTTCGCTTCTCCAAACAGGTCATCATGGAATTTTCGCTAAAATGTTTTTCTGCGATGTTTCAGAAGCTAAAAAAAAACTCATTTGAGAAGACATTGCGCCGAATCTCGGGTCCGAATTTCAGAGATTTTTTCTCTATGTTTGTGGAGATATGATCTAAGGATGTTGGTCTTTTCGCAGACTCCTGAATTACATTCCAAATAGGTGACCTGGGGAAAATCGTCATAACTTTTTCTCTGAGCATCAGATTACAATTTCGTAAGAAGTTATAGAAAGAGGACGGACTGTAGTTTCTTTCATATATTGTTCAGACCCAAAGGTTGAAACATTGACTCGTGGCATGTCGTACAATTTAGCTCTATGGAACTAGTCTATAATCAGGTCACTATGAGAGATTTGGCATAACCCTTCCTTGGAGAATCTAATTTGGATCAGACTAGTGGCATTGGAAGGAGGAGATGGAGGGCTACTACAGGTTGTAATTTCAGAACATAAAGATTTGAAAATATAGAGTTACAGTCGTTTCAAGACTGAGCTCCTAAAATGAAGAAAAAGCAAGATGAGGAAGTTTGATGGCAAGGATCCAGTAAATTGGATACTTCAGATGGAGCAATATTTTGATCTACAATGGTGTACCACTATTACAGAAGGTGTGTATTGCATCTTCAATATTTAGAACCAAATCAATTTTTATGGTATGAGGGCTTTGCTCTCGTAAACAGCTTGTTACGTGGTCAATTCTCACGGAGGGGAGATAGCACATTATGAGGTACAAAGAGCAACACCTTCTTTAGAGGCAAACCCACAACATTGGAAATAGTAAAAGGGCTTTGTGACCATAAGTGGAAAGCAAAATTATGGAAACCAGGAAGCATACCCCTCACAACTATAAAGATGGAAAGTGTTGTTTCTCCTAGCCTTCCACAACCTACAAGGTTTACACCAAAACAATTGGAAGAAAAAAAGAAGAAAAGGGCTTTGTTACAATTGTGATAGCAAAGGCACTAAAGGTCATAAGTGTGTTGAGAAGAAATTATTTTACATAGAATATGAAGAGGAGGAAGAAAAGGATCAAGAAACATCAAAAGAAGAGGATATACGCCAGGACCCCACCACAGAGAAAGAAGAAATGAATCAGACCATATCTTGTAAAGCATTGGCAAGAATTACCACTCCTGAAACTCTCAAGACAGAAGAACATATCAAGAATAAAAAGGTGCAAGAAGTGAAAGTTCACATCGATAAAGAAGAAATAAATCCAACCATATCTTGTAATTCGTTGGTCGAAATTACCACTCCTCAAACTATCAAGATAGAAGGACATATCGAGAAGAAAATTGTTCAAGAAGTGAAAGATCACATCGAGCATCAAGAAATGAATCTGACCATATCTTGTAAAGGATTAGAAGAAATTACCACTCCTCAAACTCTAGAGGTAGAAAGACATATCAAGGGAAAGTTTTTACACAAAGCTATTTATGAGAAGGAAATGTTGGCAATACTACATGCACTTAAGAAATGGCGACCCTCCCTAATGGGAAGAATCTTCAAGGTAAAAATGGATCATGATAGTCTTAAATACTTTTTAGAACAACTATTATCTTTAGAAGAACAGAAAAAAGGTGTCACAGATATGTTGGGTTATGACTTTGACATCATCTATAGAAAATGGAAGAAAAATTTTGTTACAGATGCACTCTCAAGAAAGGATGAGGATGTGGAAGCATTGCTTTGTGCTATTTCTATTATCCAACCAGATGGGATAAATGAAGCAAGGGTTGAATGGAAGAAAGATGAAGAAGTATGGCCACTTATTCAAAAGTTGAAAAAGATCCCAATTCAAACAATATTGCTAGAAATTGAAGAGGAAGGAAAAATCATATTGGAAACTAGAGCAGTCACAGAAATAAGAACCCGACAGCTACAAAATCGATCAATTTCAGAGTATATCGTCAAGTGGAAGAACTTACCTGCTGAAGATTCCACATGGGAGGACAAGAATTTTATACAGAAGCATCAAGAACTACTCAAGCGTTGAGGACAACACTTTTTGAAGGAGAGGGGCATGTTAGGCCCCTATACTACTAGTGTAACCCCTTATTGTTCTTAGTACAACCAACTTATTATATTGATGTACCCATTTAGTGCCCATATTGTTACTATTGTGCCCCATAGAAGCCCACTATTGCTATTATTGTGCCCTTACATTATTATTGTTATGTCGGCTCTTATTATGTTATGACCCCTTAGACTCCTATATTAGAAAGGAGGTATTTTCATTTGTATCATCGAAGAATTGTTCATTTATGTAATGTAAAGGAGGTTGCCCCCTCGAAGAGGCTGAATTCTAAGGCATTGATCTATCTTTTCTATCTTTTCTTGAGTTGGTTTCATAACAGTGCTCTTGAACAGGGAGTGCATCATCAAGGTTAAATTTAGGCATCCATCCTTTAGGATGCTTAGGTAGAGGAAGGAGAGGCACTTCAATTTGAAAAACTATAGGATTGGTCCATGGTCTATTTCCCAGTTGGTTTGGTTGTTTGCCTACCATTATTGGAACTTGTGTAGAAGGATTTGTAGTAGTAGAAGAGGCTGATTGTGTGGAAGAAGAAGCATGCCTTGTGCTAGTGTTAGTTGAACTAGAACCGATTTATTGGAAATAGGATTGATCGGAGGAAAGGAACTTGATGATGAGGGATGAAAAGAAGGTGTTTTTCATGGAGAAGAAGATAAGATATCACTAGTGGAAGACTATGATTCAGATTTTTTTGGTCTTACTTTTGTGAGAAAGTAAGGGAAACTTAAATGGAATAAACCCAAGTTTCTCACTTTGGGATCGAGTTAAAATATGATTAGTTTGGAAAGATGAAGAAACACTACCTTCAGACAACTCATATTATTGTGCATTTTTTTCCGAAATATAAATTCCTTCTAATTTCTAAATTAAATTCTCAACTTCAGGTATCTCCTGAGAAGCAGGTTGATCAACTGACTTAGGGAATATGCTAGGAGATTTGGATATTATGAATGAGATCTAGAAGTTGCAAGAGATCTTGAGTGGGAATGACTCTTTTGATGGCCTTATGATTTGGGATCAAACCTTGTTTCCATTAATAGTCGGGGACCTTCTTCTAATGCCAAAAATATTAAAGGCTCAAAATTTTCACTACCTCAACATTGGGGATAACCACCCAGTCAGGAACCTGAAAATAGTTCCTTTTCCATTTCAAATAGTGGCTCAGACTCATGATAATGGGACCAGTTTCCCTTTTAAAATATATAATGGAATGTAAGGTATA
>APFE030658354.1:9281-36105 GCA_000404065.3 Pinus taeda
TTATATAAATATATTTTTTGATAGATTTTGATAAATTATATACATGTTTGTATGTTAGTGTGAAGATGACGATGATTAATATCCACTAAGATCAATTTACTTTATTAAACTTAAGAATATATGGGACTAATTCTAATTCTTTAATATTTTATTTCTACCATGTAAAATAAGGGAGAAATGTGTTCCTAGATCACCGTAGTTTTGTTGACTTAACAAGTCAAGAAAGTTGGTATTGTGGCAAAGATTTAAAATAAATAAAAAGTTTAAGTTAATTGTGTTTTATTAAGTAGTTGGGAAGAATGATTTTTTTTTTTTTACCTTTAAGTAATGTCTTGAAACTACTAACATATCTAACATGTAGTTAGAGTAGCCACCACCCAAAAGCATCTAAGACTTCAATTTTCATGAATAACATGATGAAGTTTTTTTGTAATAAAATGTCTAGTTGTTAAATAGCAATCCATAAAAAAATGGAAATATTCTTATTCATCATATAAAATATAAATACTTTTTATAGAAAAATAAAACTTCGAAATATTAATAATAAAATTAATAAAATTAAATTTATAGAGTGAATTAGATTTTAATTCTTGTAACTTAGAGAAATGTTCGAGTTTAATTCTTCCTATAATAATCATTTTCTTGTAATAGATTGAAAACCTTGTTATTCGAAGTAATTTTAAATATGATTTATATTTTTATTGCCTATATATTTTGATTATGTTTTAATTATTATAAATTATTTAAATATATTATTTAAAAATTTTTAATTTTAATTTTTATTTTTGAAAAATATTAAAATTTATAGTTATATATTATTTATTTTATCAAAAACTTTCTTTAACATAGATTAAATTAATTTTTTTAATATTTATGGAACGTGAAACAAATGGAGATAGGATGCATTCTTAAGGCATTTTCTTATTAAAATTCAAGTTTAAACAAATTCAACTATAAACAATCTCTATATAAATTTGACTTAAATGTCCTTAAATCGCAATTTTTTAGTCACTTATTATTCCATAAATCATAAACCAAGTAATGAACATTTTTTTTTTAATTTATATATCTACACCATCAATTTAATACCCAACAAAAAAAATATTAATTATTTTGTGATTTTTTATATCTCAACTTTCTTAGGTTATCTCATTACTTAAGAAAAATAATCATTTATACTTCAACTTTAATACAAACATGAATTTTGGCATCTCATAATTACTTCCAATGATATATGAACATTATTAAGTAATTACACAAAAATTTCAACTTCTTCGAAAAATTTGACATATTCCTTAGATATCCTTCCATGTGTGAGAGAGAGATTTGTGTGAAATATGTGCGTATGTTATGATTGTATCGAGTGTCTTTTTATAGTGATATTATGTTGCCCCAAAGAGACATGTCTATTTGTAAATTAAATTGAAAGTTAACTTTAATTTTTTTCTTTTAGTTTTAACTTATGTAGGGGTATACCTCTCACAGTTATCTAAAAATCAACACTCCCTCTTAGCTAGGGAGGCATTCACCCTAACTTCCTCAGATGTAACTCTTGTTGAAAATTTTCTTTAAGAATAAGGTTTCACAACTCATAGTATCAACATCATAATAATCTAGGTCAACACGCTTGACTATAGAATTCATATCATCCACTAAGTACCATTATCCAGCTTAGCAAACCAAACCTATGGTGCTAGGTACCATCATCCAGGTTAGTACACCTAACCTACGGTACATCGTTAATATGTACCATGTATCATCATCTAGGCTAGCACACCTAACATGTGGTATAACATCAATATGCACCAGGTACCATCATATAGGCTACCACACCTAGCCTATGGTATAACAAGTAGCCACCATGATTTGGGTCATGCATCAACATCATGTTATACTAATTAGTACATGTTTTCCATCACCACGGTAAAACCTTAGGAAGTATTCACATTCCAACTTCATAAGACTGGCCAAACCCTAGTAGATATCGGCATCCTCACACTATAAGCCTCCCATCACCATGGAAAATCTAAAGGACACCCACATACTTACACTGCAAGGTTTTCACCACCACAGTCAAACCCTAAAGGACGTCCATGTTCTCACTCCCCAAGCCTCAATATAGGCCATGATGTTATATCAACTCACTCAATGAGTAACTGAGCTTGATGTTGAAAATGCACTCACTCTTATAGAGTGACCAGGCCAAAACACTAAAAGAAATCCAACCTTTTCAGTAGCCTCTACCTTATCATTCTCCCTAATTATGGTCACAATACTTGACACATGGATAATACCCTAATTCAGGTCGCAATACTTGACATAGCAAAAATGGTTGTCCACCAAACCATTCTTCCTAATTCCAATCAATGTACTTGATACAGGGATAACATCCCTAAGTATTATGAGTACATGACATAGGAAGAATCTTTATCCATGATGCTATAAAATATATCAACACATTCTCCCCAATTCTCGTAAACGTAATTGACATAGGGATAACCTCCCTAATTTCAGTCAAAGTACATGACATGAGGAGAATCCATATCCATGATGCAATATCATCATCACTAGCATTGTCACAAGATGAGTACCTAAAAATGATGGTACTCATATACATGGTTTATGAAAGAGACATCAATCAAGGAAGATATATTTAGAAATATATTTGAGAACGATGCTAGGAGGCTCCAACTCTATTTCTAGGACCATTCTCCCTAATTTTGGTCAACATCCTCGACACAAGGAGACTGACTATCCTCTGTCAGACCATTTTCCCAATTCTGTTTAATGTACTTGACACAAGGATAATATCCCTAATTTTGGTCACAATGTATTATATAGGAAAATGTCTATCAACCGAACCATTCTTCCTAGTTCTGGTCAATGTACTTGACACACAGATAACATCCCTAGTTCTACTCACAGTACATGACACAAGAAAAATGGGTATCCAAACCAATTCTTTCTAATTTTGTACAAATTTACATAGCGATAATATATATAATTTTTGTCAAAGTGATACATGAAGAATAAATATATTATCTATTCTGTTAAACCTAATTATCATAAGCTTGACACATGGATAATATCCCTAATTCTAGTCAATTGACACTCAAAGAACATTATCTCTTGAACCATTCTTTCTAATTCTGGTCAATTTGACACATAGATCTTATCCTTAATCATATTTAAGTGGAACAGGAAGAAAAAATATGTTGTTTAATCTAGCAAATCATTCTTCCTAATTCCTGTCAACTTGAGATGGGGATAATATCCCTAATTTTGGGAAAGTGACATAGGAATAACATTATCTGTTAAACCATTCTTCCTAATTCTATTCAACTTGACACATGGATTATATTCCTAATTCTCATGAAGTGACATAGGAAGAATACCATGATGTAGGAAAAATCATCACTCCCTCTTAGGAAGAGAGGCATGCTCCACAAGTCCCAACTTATCTCTGGAAAACACAAATCTCACTCTAGAAATAGGCGTATTCAAGACATCATTTGTCTACTCCACAATGGAAATATATTGAATATTTCGTATTCCCTTTTGCACCATGTCACAAATGTAGTGGTACTTGATACATATTTTCTTTGACCTACCGCGCAACTTTAACTGTTACAAAATATTGTGGTCAATTACAACACTTGCTTAGACATTCTCATAAGAAATTTCTAAAGCCAAACTACTTCACAACAAATTGCATGGGTTTCCATATATTTAGGTCTGATAGTATTAATTGCCAAAAATAGTGTTTCCTACACATATAATACCATTCTTGAACCCAATAAAACATACGCCAGGTGTACTCTTTCAATCGACAACACTTCCAAGACAACTAATGCTCTCGTATCCTAACAACATAAGTTCATTTCCTACCACATACTTCAAATAGTAATTAGTAGTACCGCAAGAGTATTCAATGATCATACTTTCGATTCATCTAATTAAATGTATTCACTCCAAAGCAAATATTTAGACCAAGTTCATTAAAGAAGCAATCAATTTCCTATTGCTATCGAAATTTTGCAAAGAAGATTTCATCAGGCTTCATCAGTTCAAGATCACATTTAGTGGCCAACTCCCTCTTAATCTGAGACATATTCAATTGTGATTATTTCAAGCTCCCTGTAAATCTAACATAAGATTTTTTATATGCCGCTTCTTTGGTACAACATATTATTGTTTCTCCACGTGAGTCCTTAAGTGCCTTCTTAGATTATGAGACTTCTTTAAATTCTTGGCATTGGAGCAAAATGTGATCTCCATCTTACTTAGAGAATCTTTTATTCTCTCCTATCTAGTCAAAGATAGGAATATTTTAAATTCACTTATCTACCTTCTCCCTCTTAAGATCATATCTTCAAATATGGATTATAGGATAGATCCTTTTGTCACAGTCATTGCTTCATTATTCCATTTCTTTTGCCTCTATTGCCAAAGCCATTGGAAACCTTCAATACGTAGCTATAATCCTCACTAGGAGGCCATGCAAGAAAAACTTTTAAGAAGAATGTTAGCTTCTTCTCGATATTGGACTTCTTGCATCAAATTCATCCAAAATATCATCACGATGTCACATATTCCTTGCATGAACTAATATTTCTATCTTCAGCGAAAACCACAAATTCAATACATTACTGCTTGTTTTTTAATGAAGGAAAGATTGTAATTTTATTCAACATGAAAATAGGGACAATATTACACTCTACATACGCTTGATAGCATTAAAATACATATCATCCTTTTAGTTGATTCATGAGAAAAATAAATGAAACTAATAAATACATAAAAATTTTGAGGGTTAAATGTGAAAAAAATCAATTAAATTTCCCTTTTTTATTTCCCTTTTCTTCGCATTTTTCTAGAATCATTGGGTGTAAACAGTGGTTACTGTTTCAATTTTCATACCCTTTATCTATGGAGGATATTCCTTATCTAAGTCTGAACTCTCAAATATGTGAGCATCATTTATGTCACTTGAATCTTTTTCCATGAATAAATTCCCTTTCTATTGTTCTCAAATAGTGATTTTTGTAGTTTCAGAACCTTTCTGGATAACATCCACTAATATGGACCCATCCCCTTCACCTCCACTTGGATAGTTATCAGGTAGAGGCCATGTTTATGAATCTGTATGGTTTCCTTCCATTTATTCTTCTTGATCTTCCATATTGTTTGTAAACTTCCATCCTATTTGCTTAAGGGATTTTCCCTTTTTCCTTTCTGGTATCTCTTTGTCTTATGGGAAATAATTTTGTAGATGCCCTATTTGAAAAAATGTACAACATATGAAGGTCATATTTTCATAAAATAGCAGTTGTGTACATTAGAAATTTTCATGATTTAAAATAATACGATCAGGTAGACCTTTACTAAGGTTGGTTTCCACATATATCCTAGTAAAGGTGAAGATACCTTTTGATGTTATGTCCAAGTATATTTTCCTGTATTTTCCCAAAATATTTTGATATTATCCATCATGTGGTGGTGTTAGAAAGGAAGGGGGAGGTTTTGGAAACCTCAACCAAATTGGCATAGTTGTTACCATCATTTTTGTTGCATCAAACACAGGGAACCATGGTGTAACATGTTAACACTCAAGTTGTCCCTTGGCTCCTTAAGGGATACGGCCGAGGTAACCAGAAACCAATCTTTGGATTACAGGTCCTAGCCTACTTGCAATCAGAGAGGGCTCTCTCTTTATAATTTAGCTTTGTTTAATGGTGATTTCAGGCTAGATATGATGTGCTTGGGTTTGGTTTTGAAATTTGGTGGGATGGATGATGTATTCAAGCAGAGTTGGCGCGCAAAGTATGAGAAGTTCAGACCATTGGGCATGGATTCAAGGATTAAGGGCTGCTTGGTGTGTTTTCTTTTGCAAAGAAGGACTACAGAGCATAATAGTTAAACAAGGAACAATATCAGGCTGGAATAAGGATGATATGGATGTCAAGGAATGAAAGACGACTAAGTAGCTTTCATTATGCTGACAGACGGAAGGTGAGTGAACATTATATAGGGGCAATCAAGGATTCCTAAATAACCGTCATATGTGAAGGAAATGGTGCAAATATGAGCGAATAAGTATTCATATTCATAACTATTTCAGAAGAAAACATAGAGAACTAATAGGAACTGAGGACTAAGCACAGCTAAGTGACATCTGAGCTATTCTTTCTTCCTGCAACTTAGATCATGACACAATATGAGATAGCAAACATAGCAACTGAAAACAGGTGAGAAAAACTTATTGTTGCATGAAGAAGCACAATAATCCTGTAATCTACTCTTTAGCCATCAAATCCACATCAAACAGTCCAAACACAAGGTATTCCAGCAATCTCTGTTCATTAAATCTCTCAAAGCATCCAGCGCAAGTCTAGAAAGAGGATTATCCACCCACCAAATTTCAAAACTAAACCCAAGTACATGATATCTAGCCTAAAATCACCATTAAACAAAGCTAAATTATAAAGATAGAGCCCTCTCTGATTGCAGGTAGGCTAGGACCTGCAATCCAAAGATTGGTTTGTGGTTACCTCGGCCGTATCCCTTAAGGAGCCAAGGGACAACCTGAGTGTTAACATAATGGCGACTCCATTGGGGACATCTTCAGAAAATTCCAAAAAATAAGTTAGAAGGTAGCTCCGAAGAATAATTCACGTCATACAAGGTCAAATCCAGACCCAAATCCCCCAGCTACTTTTGAAAATCCCAATATAATCCTAAGGAACCTCAGGAAGCTAAAGAGAAGAGAATATTTTGCTTATTCTAGTCCTGAAACAATTCAGCCAAGCTGTGTTCCAACCCCTGTCAAAGTTTTATTTCGTTCAAACCCTGTTTCCCCTAGTTCATCACCCACCTCTCAAAGCACCTTCTCCACTCCTCCATTCGCTGCACATAGTACTCCTATTACCACTGTTGTTACTACTGTTCCAGTCATTCTATTTCTTCCTGTTGTTCCATTTATCCCTGTAAATGTGGCGAATAGATATGCCCCTTTACAGCTACCTGCAAATCCTGGGGCTATGCCTCAGGATTATCAAACCAAAATCACATATTTTGATGGTACTAATTATAGCACTGCCCTGCAACACACCAAGAAAATGCAGGACTATTTTGAGAGTTATGAAATAGATGATGATCATGTAAGAATGAAGATTTTTGTCCAAAGTCTCACAGGTGACGTTAGGCCCTGGTTTAGAGCTCTTCCTGCAAATTCCATAGCTGATCTAGAGGCCCTTTACCAAACATTTCTTAACAGATGGGAGACGAAGAGGGGCCCTCTGCACATATTATCTGAATATGATACCATAGAAAGAGGTCCTCAAGAAACTGTCATAGACTATTGTGCAATATTTAACAATGTTCACAATGCAATTCCCCAGAACCTTAGACCTCCACCTGATCTTGCATTATATAAATTCCCTGATGGTTTTGATACCGACATGGCCTATCAATTGAGGGAAAGAGCTCCTCAAAGCCTAGCAAACATGCAGAATGTAGCTATCAGTGTGGAGGAAAATCTGATTGCTAAACGAAATAGAGTAAGAGCTGAAAGAAGAACTACTTTTAAAGAATAACCTTCAGCTATTGAACAAAAACTGAATACAATTACGAAAGAAGTGCATGGATTTGGAGATAGAATGGAAACTATGCAAAGAAAAACATCATGGGAAGGACAACAAGGTAATACTATCAGAAACCCAAATTTTAGGAAAACCCAGAACCCAAACGTTGGAAGGGCTAGCCCTGACCATGATATAAGACATCCTTTTCATGAAAACTATGCCGAAGCATCCACATCTAGTGAGCAGAGAGAGGACGCTCACATAAACTTGATGGGTTTGTAGGGTGAGCAACAAGTTTTTCTAACCCATGAAGACCAATATGACCATGATATAAATCAATTTCAGACTAAGTCTGGTGAGTCTTTTGACTTTAAACAAGGTTATGATTCAGCTGTTTATGAGGTCCAAAAACAGTATAAGCTGAGGACAAGAACCATAGATGTGCCCAAAAATGTTAAACCAAATGATACCAAACAGCTAAGAAGATCAAAGAAAAGGATTCCCTCATAGAAGCTGCTGATAAAACAGTCCCAAATCCAAAATAAATGACCATAGAGGATGTCACAGATTTTCAGCCCTCTAAAAATTAGCCTTTAGTATCTTTTCCCTCAAAGGAAAATGTAAACAACACTCCTCAAAGCCTTCCCAAAACTGAGATACTGCAAAACAACACTCAAGAACAAGAGCAAACTGTTGAAAGTGCAATTGAAAAAGGGAAATCTGCCAGTCATAATACTAAAACTCAAGCAAAAAAACCATTTGATTTAGAGGCAGAAATAGGTAAACTGAAGATACCCATCCCTCTATCTGAACTTGCTAGGCATGATATATATAGGCAGAAAATCAAGAGATCGTTGCAAATGCCAGAGAATACGGATGATGTGAATGTGTTAGATGATCAACCTGAGCTCCTTTTCAGACCTGAAGTCGATGGAAAATCATCACATGGAGTTGTTCTACCCTTTTATCTCAGTTTACACATACATGATAAAGTGTTGCATAATGCAATGTTTGATTCAGGTGCCTCACACAAACTTATGCCCAAAGTTGTAATGGAGAAGCTAAACCCTAATGTTACAAGACCCTAAAAAGACTTATTCTCCTTTGACTCAAGTCAGGTCAAGTGTTTAGGCTTAATCAAAGACTTATGTGTGTCGTTAGTCCAATATCCCAACAAAACAGTCCTAATGGACGTGGTGGTTGCTGACATTCCACCAAAGTATGGTATGTTGTTGTCACGATCTTGGGGGGCGAAAATCCAAGGATCTTTGCAATTAGACCTCTCCTTTTCCACTATTTCAGTCTTTGGGCAACCAAAGAGACTGTACAGGGAAACGCTAATGAAGTATGTGGTAAGTAGTGAGGAAAAGCCCCAAAACTTTCCAATTTATTCAATCCATTCTGATATGGATTCTTTTATTTTGTTTAATGATGAAACAAGTCCTCCAACTGATGATAAGCCTTTGGCTTTAAAACAAGAAACATGTATGACTGAGGAAATGGTTGCCCATACCCATGAAATTGTCAAAACAATCAATGCAACCAGCACACAAGAAGAACCTCCCGAAACAGAAAATTCAAATCTGCCCACTCCTAAAATGGTTGAAACACTCAATACTAGTCAAGAGCAATAAATCCTATGGTATTTGGAGTTTGATGGTTCAGTTAATAAGCTAGGAGTAGGGGCAGGAGTGTGGATCCATAATACACAAAACAATCATGCAGAGGGTCATGCTTACAGATTAAACTTTAGATGTATCAACAATATGGCAGAGTATGAAGCCCTCCTTTTAGGCCTTAAGCTAATCAAATCTCTAGGAGCTACCAAAGTTTCCATTCTAGGTGACTCCGACCTGATCATACAACAAATGAAAGGCAATTTTGTCACTAATAATAGAAGGCTAAGAGCTTATAGGACTGTTGTCACTGCAATACTCAATACCTTCACTGAATCCCAGCTTGCTAAAATTCCAAGAAGCCATAATCTACATGCACATAGCCTAGCAAATTTCGCTAGCACATGCAAGATTCCTTTTGACCCAAATCACCACTTTATTGCTGAGATAAAGCACAACCCTGTTGTCCCTAACAATATCAAAGACTGGCAAGTGTTTGAAAACGATGCACAGATTAACAATTTCCTCACCGTACAAGAAGAGTTTTCAAGCTTAAATATTGATATGGATGCCATGAATGATCCACAACAACAAATGAGCCTAAATGAGCAAACTATAACAGCTGAAGCATCAAAACAAATGTTGTTCCCAACCATCGTTGATGAGAAAAAAATAGAAGAGCTTAAACATATGCATTTGGAAGAAATAGCTAAAGCAGAGGCCGAAGTGATGGATTTAACGAACAATTTTCTGCCTGCTGGCCTCACTCCATTAGAAGATATGTTTGATGCAAACGATGTTCCTAAAAAACCAAAGATGCAGCCGTTGAATGCTGCTATGGAAGATTGTAATATTGGGACAGCAGAAAAGCCCAAAATGATTAAACTGTCCAAGTATTTGCCTCCCGATCAAAAACCAAAATGTGTTGACTTGTTTAAAGAGTTCCAAGATGCATTTGCATGGAGTTATGAGGACTTAAAGTCCTATGATACTTTAGTTATTCAACATACCATTCCCTTAAAACCAAATCAAAGGCCCTTCAAACAAAAACTAAGGAGAATCAATCCTGTGCTTCTCCCTTTGATTGAGAAATAAGTAAAAGGAATGTTTGAGGCTAGTATCATAGAACCCATTAGATTCTCAGAATGGGTATCCAATCTTGTTCCCACAAGAAAGAAAACAGGTGAGATTAGGCTATGTGTTTACTTAAGAAATCTGAACCAAGTCTCCCTTAAAGACCACTACCCATTGCAAAAAATGGACCACATTCTACAAAGAGTAGTGGGGTCATCTAGAATTTCATTGCTTGATGGCTTTTCAGGTTTCAATCAAATACTTGTTCCCCCGGATGACCAAGACAAGACAACCTTTACAACACCATGGGGAACCTTTAAATATGTGAAAATGGCTTTCGGACTAAAAAGCGCAGGTGCTACCTTTCAAAGAGCAATGGACATTGCCTTTGCCGAAGAGATCCATGATTTCTTAGTGATCTACCTTGATGACCTTACCCCATTCTCAAAATCAGATCAAGAGCACCTAAAACATTTGAGACAAGTGTTCCTAACCTGTAGGAAATATGGCATTTCCTTGATCCCCAAGAAGTCCCCCTTTGGCTTAGAAGAAGGCAAATTGCTTGGCCATATCATTTCAAAAAATGGATTAGAATCAATTCGGAAAGGATCCAAGCCATTCTTCAAATCCCATATCCAAGAAACATCAAAGAGTTGCAATCATTCCTAGGAAAGATCAATTTCCTAAGGAGATTTATCCCAAACTTGGCTAAGTTAACAAGAATGCTAAATAACATGTTAAAAAAGGATTCCAAGATAAAATGGACCTTAGAAGCCAAGCAAGCCTTTGAGGGCATAAAAACTGCATTAACCCAAGCACCAGTCCTCACAAGTCCTCAATTTGATAAGGATTTCATTATTTTTTCCTTTGCATCTGATCACACCATAGTTGTTGTCCTTTTGCAAAAGGATGATCAAGGAAATGAAAAGCCCATTTCTTTCTTTAGCCGAGCCCTTAGAGATGCCCCCTTGAAGTACCAAATCATGGAAAAGCAGGCCTATGCCCTTGTTAAGGCCATTAAATATTTCAGAGTTTACATCTTATACTCCCATGTGATTGCTTACGTACCAAATGCTGTTGTAAAAGACATATTAACTCAAGAAGGAATTGAGGGTAAAAGAAGCAAGTGGATTGCCAATATCCTTGAGTATGAAATTGAGATAAAACCCACCAATCTCATAAAGGGACAAGGTTTAGCCAAAATGATGTCCGAAACCAATTTTCAAGCCTTAGACATTAATGAACTGGACAATGAACAGGAGCTGGCGACTCCACAAATCAGTGAAGCTTTTTTGCAATCCCCATGGTATGCAGATATTTGTTTTATATTGTTAAACCTGTGTGCTCCCCCAAGGTTGTCCAGAACCAAAAAGATATTTTTAAAAATGAGAGCATCAAATTTTTGTGTCTTATACAGTGCCCTGTTTTGGAAGAATCATGAAGGAATTTTGCTGAACTGTTTAACTTTAAATGAAACTAACAGCGTTATTAAATAATTCCATGCAGGGGACTATGGAGGGAATTTATATTGGAAGTCTACTACTGATAAGATACTAAGGTTTGGTTACTATTGGCCCTCCCTCTTTGCTGATGTGAGAAAGTTTGTTGTTTTATGCCACAGATGCCAAATCTTTGAAGGAAAAAGAAAGCTTCTGCCCTTGCCCCTTAAGCCCATTTCAACCGAGAAACCTTTTCAACAGTGGAGTCTTGAATTCATTGGAGAAATCCACCCATCCTCTTCAGGCCAACATAAGTGGATATTAACAGCCACAGATTACTTTACCAAGTGGATTGAGGCCATCCCATGTAGGCAAGCCAATGACTCCACCATTATCCAATTCCTTGAAACCAATAACCTTTCCAGATTTGGCTGCCCTGACAAGATCATTACAGATAATGTTGTTGCCTTCAAATCCAAGAAAGTGATCAGTTTTTGCCAAAAATTTCACATCACCTTAGGCCACTCCACAGCCTATTACTCTCAAGGTAATGGCTTGGCTGAATCATCCAACAAGAGCCTAATTAACATCATTAAGAAAGTGCTAGAAGAAAACAAGAAGAACTGGCACAAAAAGCCTGTAAATGCCCTTTGGGGCAGACAGACTCTCAACCAAGAGATCCATTGGAATGTTCCCTTATGAGCTAGTATATGGCATGGAGGCCAGATTTCCTTCATCTTTGGGCATTCCTATTATCAAGCTGCTACATGAAATTCAAGCTGAGCCAAATGATATATAAAGGAAAATAAACCAAACCATTCATTTGCAACAGAAAAGAGAGCATGTTTATCATAAAAGTCAGATTTTGCAAGAAAGGCTAAAGAAAATGTTTGATAGAAGAACCAAGGCCGAAGACTTCTTAATAGGCAACAAAGTATTAAGATGGGATTCAAGAAAGGAGGACAAGGGAAAACATGGCAAATTTGACTATCTGTGGAAAGGCCCCTTTATCATTTCAGCTGTGCAGGGTAACAATACATATTTCCTGAAGACTATAGATGGTAGCGCAGCTGAAGAAGGTCTTGTTAATGGCCGCATGCTCAAGCACTTTCATGATCCCTTTTGAATATAAGACAGCTGCATATTATTTGTACATAAATACATGTATTTTCAGCACTGTGTTTTTGCTTTTATAGCAAGCCGAGTAATGGAACAACACAACAAAGTTCTTTAAAAGTGGAACCAAAGCAAGTCCTCCATTTCAGATCTCTGTCATTGCATTAATCTCAGAAAAAGAGCGCAACATTTTGATCCCTGTTTTTGAATTTATTCCAAAAAAGTACTTATGAAAATTTGCATATATTTTAAAGCACTCAGTAAGGCTAGAAACAATGCTATAATATTACAGCAATTCACAAAAAAAAAAGAGTTGTATAAAAGATTCAAAAGCTTCAGTCAAATAGTATCAAAAAAAAAACCAGAGAAGGAGTGTTTCAGTCTACAACAACATTGAAGATCAAGGCAGTCTGACCTGTTGTTCTTGGCTTTTCAAAAGGAAAAGCCATACCTAAGTGGAGCCACTGTTAGCCTCCTATTGCGATAGGTGTTCATATTTCATGATTAACAATGGAAGTGCCAAAAATGTTCATCTTTTCCATGCTGCAGAAGTTCCATTTTTTGAAGGATTGCACAATTAAGGGAAGGCCAAACAGTTTAATCTTGGGTTCCCTAGGTTTAAATGACTTGTTTTAGAAGATAGAGAATGAATATCTGTCCAAACTATTTAATCTTGGTAGATTTGTAGATAGGTAGAGAATCTTGGGCACTTAACAGCTTAATCTGAGCCCCAGAAGGCATAAGGATTGATTTAGATAGGAGGATAGCCAAAAGAAAAGTTGAAATGCTGGGTTTGCTAGTTCAAGTGCACCGAAACCAAAAAGAAGAAAAAATGTTAGGTAAGTAGGCTGGGTAGGTAGTTTTGAGGTTGTAGAATAAAAAAATTGTGATCCATTTCATGTTTTCAAGTGTTATATCTATTCAGATCACAAGTATAAGGCAAGGTCCATTTGGAGGAGCTCAAGCGAGGCATGTCTAACTTCCCCTTCTCCCTTTTCCCCAAAACACTCACTAACTTCCCCTAAAGAGGTCAAGATCTTCTTGATATCTCTTAAAATCATCATATTTCACATCATTTACCTTGGTAAAGGGTATCTTTACTTAAGGAGTGTTCATTTTTCCTCTACAAGATCTGTTTCCCCTTTATAGCCTAAGATTTCTATCCTTAGCGCTTTTCTACTCACAACTCATATTAACCTCTGACTCTATTATATAAATCCCTTCTTATTTCCCCTTCCCCTATTAAAAATATGTTATAAATCCCTTTATATACATATCCCCTCCCTCTAGTTGAAAAATAACCATAAGTATGCTTGGGAATTACTAAGTTTACCTAAAACTTAGTAAGAACCCTTGGTTTTTCCCCTTAACCATCTTCTAATGCTTTGGACCCCTTTTGTTGCATTATAGTCTTTCCCCCGATGTATAAACCCTTTTCTGATTACAAAAGCCCCCTTGTATTATAGAAAACCCTCCTCCGATTGAAACTCCCACCCCTCCGACGTGATATCGTGGTCGAACTGTTGGACTTTATACATATGTGCCCCCGATTGCAATGCTGCCCATGCGATTTCGGCGATCGACGTATCACAATGCTTTGTTCCCATGTTACAATGCCCCCGACCCGTCCGCCGATAGTGATATTTCTATCGCGCTCGATATAATATCACATCGCATATATGTTATATCACATGTATTGATTCCAGCCGATCACGCAACCGCATCGACGGTCTACAGTCCATCGCTCCTATTTCAAATATCGTCCGCCATGCTACCTACAATGGTCGATCACTGTTGTGATATCAAAAATCATCCCATCACAAGGTTTATATATATTTTATCGCCTCCGCTTGATGGTCCTCCCAATAGCGATATTTCGATGTAATCCTGGCTGTTGGACCGGCCCGCCTCGGATCCAACAGCCCAGGTCTCCTCCTCTCTACAGTGATCGTTCAGCACCCAATTTTCATGAAATTTCACGTTTAAAAAGCATTTTTGCCTTATAAAGCAGAAAGGGCCTTTTCTTAAGTTTTATTACATCGCTCCTGTGCACTCCTTCTCCAGAGGCGGCCCAGATCATTTCTTCATCAATCTTGGATTGCTCCTCTACAAATTGGCGCCAAATGCAGATTTTTTGTGTCAGCATGCATTTAGCGTCGAGTCCTCCTCCATTTTGGCAATAATTCTTCCTTTTTGATCAGATTTCAATCGGCCACAAAAATCATTGCAGTAGTTATTTTTGCCATAAATTAGTATAAAAGGGTGATTTGACAGTTTCAAGTATATCAGGGGAGAGGAAATGGCCCAGATTCAATTAAAAGAGTATCGGTGAAACGACAGTGTATCAATGAATAATATCAGTGGAAAACTTTAATTCCAAAGCAGATGAGCATTGGAAGGCCCCAAAAAAAGTCAAAGAAGTAGTTTTGAGCCATTAAGGCTCACCAGATCACAGTTAATGGCATTCAAGCTGCATGAGAGCAGCGCTTCATTCCCAAGTCACAGTTATTGCAGAAATAGCTATCGCATAGCTCAAAGGACCCCTCTTAACTCAGTTTTCATGCTGCTTCTTCCTGCGCAGCTTGGGTGGATATTTGTTGCATTTATTTCAGTAGAGATTAGGTAGAGGCACTTAATTTCCTTAGATCTGTTGAAGATTTGCTGTTGTAGATATTTGTTTTGGATATTTTCTCTATATAAACTACATTGTGCATTGTAAAAAGGTGCGGGTGGATAATCCTCTTTCTAGACATGCGCTGGATGCTTTGAGAGATTTAATGAATAGAGATTGCTGGAATAAGTTGTGTTTGGACTGTTTGATGTGGATTTGATGGCTGAAGAGTAGATTACAGGATTCTTGTGCTTCTTCATGGAACAATAATTTTTTCTCACCTGTTTTCAGTTGCTATGTTTGCTATCTCATATATGTGTCATGATCTAAGTTGCAGGAAGAAAGAATAGCTCAGATGTCACATAGCTGTGCTCTGTCCTAAATTCTTGTTAGTTCTCTATGTTTTCTTCTGAAATAGTTATGAATATGAATACTTATTCGCTCATATTTGCACTATTTCCTTCACATATGACTGTTATTTAGGAATCCTTGATTGCCCCTACATAATGTTCACTCACCTTCCCTCTGTCAGCATAATGAAAGCTACTTAGCCGTCTTTCATTCCTTGACATCCATATCATCCTTATTCTTGCCTGATGTTGTTCCTTGTTTAACTATTACGCTCTGTAGTCCTTCTTTGCCAAAGAAAACACACCTAGCAGCCCTTAATCCTTGACTCCATGCCCAATGGTCTGAACTTCTCATACTTTGCACCCCAACTCTGCTTGAATACATCATCCATCCCACCAAATTTCAATACCAAACCCAGGTACATCATATCTAGCCTGAAATCATCATTAAACAAAGCTAAATTATAAAGAGAGAGCCCTCTCTGATTGCAGGTAGGCTAGGACCTGCAATCCAAAGATTGGTTTGTGGTTACCTCGGCCGTATCCCTTAAGGAGCCAAGGGACAACCTGAGTGTTAACATAACACAAATCCTAGCTCAACCCCAAAACCATGGTCTCTCATTTAGGAAATTTTCCTTTTCTTGTTGTGCCTTGAAGTTTTCTATGAAAATTCCTTTGGAGTAAAAAATGATATCACACAATTTTTTCCAATTAGGGTAAACCCACTCATATAGGTCTTCTGGTTTTGGCTAGAAACCATTAAACCTATAAATAAAAGCTATGGTGTCTATATCTACAAAGTCAATTTTTACTTTTGGGATTATTATGTTCATGGTTGGAACCTTGTCTTCTTAGTCAACGATGTAAGGACCTCACATGTTTTGAGGTTCATTTCCTTTAGCAACATTCTTCCATTTTAGTGCATTCTTTAATGAGGTTATTCAATTTGAATTTATTTTGGGGTTTTTGTAGATTGAAGAGTCCAAACAAACTTAGATTTAATATGATCACACATTTCTTTCCCATGCCATAGTATTTAAGCCTACAAGAGTCGTAAAGCACTTTACCCTTCTATTCCAAAACCTGAGATTCATTTGGTGTCCCCATATTTTTCTATGTAATCTACTTTAGTTAATCCACTAAATCCCAACCCAGTATTCAAAAAATGTAGGCCTTATTACTTAGGTTTATGATAAAGATTTGAACTTTCTCAAACTAGTTCTTTTTCGACACTAGATTTAATAGGGAAAGAACATGATCTAGATTACTACTTTGCTTCATGATCATATTTGCAAGGGAATAGAGATCTAGAAGCCCTAGGGCTGAAGAGATCCATGTCTCCCTAACCTCGATCAACCTTTCAGAGGTGTAGAAAGGCCCACTTCAATGTTTCAATGGCTTTGCTAACCCTTTTTCCTTCTCTACAAAGAGAACCATGAAAATGAAAAAAATAGAGAACCTCCATACTATCATCTAGATCTAAGAGGAAGTGTATCTATTCTACAAAATAGAGTAGTAAAATGCCTTTTTTGAGTCTTGTGATTTCAGATGTGGCATATAGAGATCAAGCCTCCCTTTTGGCGTGGCCTATGTGAGCCCCTCCCTACTTTGTGTAATCGTGACAATAATGTTGATTGTTGGACGACATGGAAACATCCCCACCTTGTCCATAATTACTTATGAGACTACATGAACAAATTCATTCATGTAGTGGATATGTCGATGTTGTAGACTATGAGTTCCATATGCATCAAATTTAAGTTGAAGTTCAATGAAGATAACATGACAAATCATGTATATGCAACCCTAACTATTATTTCCCCTTGCTTTTAAAAAATCAATGATAATCTCTTTACTTGATAACTAATGTATATTCTGTTGCTTGCTAGGGTTTACAAACCCTATATTTTTAATTTCACAATCATGTGTCAGAATCCTAGAATCAATATTCCCTTCACATATCCAACATTATTAACAATCAATCATGGGAGTCCAATAATGATCTACTTTCTCTAAATCATTACAACAATAATATTTTGTTCATAAGACCCTGACCTTCATTGAGATGAGCAAAGAACAATTTCATCATTCTTAAATAGTAGATGGAAGAGATCTTTCTTGGGATCAATACTTTCTGTACAATAAAATCTCCAATGTCTTTAGCCATTTGTATCCTTGACCTGTCATAGTGCAGGGTTTGCAAATGACTTCATCAAGAAATAATTAGAACTTCTAAGTTTCAAGAGGGGACCAACCTTTCCTTTTGAATTCAGGATATTTGAGCCAACTAAGTGACCTTACAAGAATCATCTTTGGATTCTACAAGACTAATTTATAAGCTTCTTCAATTAATCAATTTGATATTTTGAGCTTGTGTAATCTTATGGTAACTTCTCCCTCTATTTTCAAATATATTATAATTATTCTTAAGAGGAAATTCAATATCTTTTTCAATGTAAGTAGACTTTCTTCAAATCTATACTTCAAACATACTTTCAATAATCATTTGCAATGTAGGGTTTATGAAATATTAACAATTTTCAAAAAAGGAATTGACATAGTCCTCTAATGTATTTGTTTCATTCTTCAAGTATTTGACTTAGACCTCTGATACAAAAATATTATTATGAAAGTCTTCAGACTTCTCATAGATATTATCTTATTATGATAAGGTATTATCTAAGAATACTTCAAATGAGATTGTAGTGATGATGCATATCTCTCATTCCATCAATTCAAGAAGTCATTGATATTTAAATGTAATTCTCACATTATAGTATGTTATGCATGGAACCTTTACGAAGTTAGGAACCAAGCAATATGTCAAGTTGAAAACTATTCAATCTTGTCACCTCTTTAATGTCAATTCCACTTAAGATTTATGAAATAAGGTCTTCACCAATCTTCTTTGAGAAAGCTGACTTCAAAATACATATTCTTGAATCATGGACATTCTATTATGCCCTATTCCATATTAAGAGAGACCATATTAAAGAGTGTTAAAACAAAAATCACTACTAGAATATACACACTTTATATTTTAGTAATTATGAATATTTACCCAAAATTATTTCCCCCCATGATTTATGGAATTATTTGCATTTTTTATGTTTTGGTAATTAGACATACTTACTAGGAATTGTTGCCCACCATAAGTTATGGAATTATTTACATAATTTTAAGTAGGAGTAAAAATTGAATATGGTGTACATAAATATTATAATTTTTTTGCTAAGGCAAGAGCGGATCCTTCTATTCAATTAAAAAAGGAGAAATAGTGTACAAATGACGACCTCAGTAGTGAGGCCCACCAATATGACAGACCCACACCAATCCATGGTTGCAAGATGACAAAGCGAACCTAGGGATGTGGCCCACAAAATCAAACAAGCGATTCAAACCTGGCTGTTGGATCCTAAGCTAAAGATCCAATGAATGAAAAACATATCAGGTGGCCAACAAGCTCACCTTTTAACAAACACATCGGACCCGACGAACCCTGTAAACCATAATTTATAATCATATCAGATCCATTCTTGACATAACATGCGATAAGTTTTACCAACCGAAATCCACCATTTGCATGCGATTCATGTGAGGTCATGCAAACAGCTCGAAACATAACCACTATTTCGGTCCCGACAACATGCATGCTCATTCCTCGCCATGGATTGTCCCCACTTGATCCAACGATTAGGGATCATCTTGATCGGTCTAAAATCAATGATAGGTACCACGCGAAGAGGGCGGTAATTCCTCCCCACCCTGAGCCACATATCGTGTGGTGAGTAGAATCGCTCCCGATTGTGAAAAACCGCTTCTGGCTTAATGAGCATGCGATGAACTGGAAATCACCCTGAGGGCAGTAAAGTTATTACCAGAATACAACATAAATATTATAAAAACCCCATAAATTTAACATTTTTTAGGAATTTCTCCACCAAAGCTCTTATACCTTGTTGATTTTTTAATGCTAAATAAGCAAGCACGAATTTCTACATTTGGTATTTACTTCCACTGATATATGAACATCATTAAGTAATTACACATACAACTTTCAAATTCTTCAAAAACTTTGGCCTCTTCCTTAGGTCTCCTTCTACATCTCAAAGAGAGAGAGAGATATGTGAATAATGTGTGTGTTATGATTGTATGGAGTTTCATTTTTCCCACAAAAGACCAATCTCTTTGTAAACTAAATTTGTATCGAGTGTCATTTTTCCCACAAAAGACCAATCTCTTTACTTTAATTTTAACTTGTGTAGCTAGGGAATACCTACGACAAATACCCAAAAATCAACACATATCTTATGTTATCCTACCTCAACTTTCATATTTATTATTTATATAGATTTTATAGGATTTTTAAAGTCCAAGACACCTCCTGTTACAATGGTCATGTAAATTGTCTCTAAACTTACCTTATTTCCATTAAAAAAATAAGGAACTATATTTTCGTTGTAATTTTTTATTTCAATATTGAAAAATATTTGATTTGTATTATATTTTATAGAATATTTATTTCTCTCTCTCACACTAAAATAATTTTAAATTTTTAGAATATATATATTATATAATATATATATAATATATATATATATATATATATATATATATATATATATATATATATATATATATATATATATATAATATATATATATATAATTTAAATTTGAAGAAAAACTAATAAACAAATAATACACAGACACTCATAAAATAAATATCAGACATATAGAAAAACCAGATATGGAGGAAAAGGCCTCAGCCTTACAGCATTCCTCACATTCTCATTATTAATCAATCCAATGTACAAAGAATGATAATAGTACAAATAAATACATGAGGAAGTTGGTCTTATGATAGTATGTCTATCTTGGACACTATGGTTGATAAAATATCTCAACAACACACCAATCTAGGAGCCTAACAAGTTGGAGAGAATTTCTCAACCAACTAATCCTAAACTGACTCGTAACCATGAGGAACAAACTCAATCTAGAAAGGTAGGATTAAATCCCAACTTTCATGATTTTAATTAATTCAATTATTTGGACTTAGAATTGTTTTTAATGTGATAATGAGGCTAACATTCCCCCCCTCAATGATAAGTGAAAATTAAGAACCAGGAACTATCTTCCAAGTTCTCATGATGAAATTATTGATCCTAAAAAAAAATGCCTGGAAGCCAAAGCTAGATGTTGAAGAAACTGTAATATGAAGAGACCATGAGTCAGCTGCATGTATGATTCATCTCTGAATGTTCTTGACAACTCCTTCACATGCCAAGCTACAAAAGGATCCAACTATCATTTGCTTGAAATCAGCATCTTATGTCCACTGACAAAATGACATGAATGCCCACTAGCGTTTCTGCCGATGATGATCATCCACTGGCTGAAAAACAACTCACTATTTCTTTTTTTGTTTTTGAAAATAGCTCACTATTTTGTGTACAACTGGTTATCTCGCAGAATCTGCAATACTGTTCTCAAGTGTTGCTCATGTTCCTCCTGATTTTTTAAATAAATTAGGATATCATAAATAAAAATCAATACAAATTTATCCAGAAATTGCTGGAAAATTCCATGCATTATGCTCATGAAGGTGGCTAAAGCATTGGTAAGCCCAAAAGGCAGTACCACAAACTCGTAGTGTCCATAATGAGTTCGAAATGTGGTCTTGCAAATGTCTTCATCCTTTACTCCGATTTGATGGTAGTCGAAACTTAAGTCAATTTTGGAGAACATGCTAACTCCATCCACTTCATCAAATAGATTGTCTATATGAGGCAGAGGATACGTGTTCTTGAGGCAGAACTTATTTAGCTAACGGTAATCGATGCATAATCTTAAGGTCCCGTCCTTTTTCTATATAAATAGTACAGGGGATCCCTAAGGGGATACACTAGGGTGAATGTAACCTTTATCTAACAGTTCTTGAAGTTGCATTTTGAGCTCCATTAATTTAGGAATGCTCATGCGGTAAGGAGCTTTAGAAACAGGAGTTGGTTGAGGCACTAGCTCAATGGTAAAATTGATGTCACACCTTGGTGGCACTCTATAAATGGATTCAGGAAATACATAGACAAATTCATGAATTACAGGAATGCTCTCTAAAGCGGTAATTTTATTTCTATCATTGATGTACCCTACTTGGATAGCATAAATCTGACACCCCTTCCTTATGAATTTTCCGAGTTGTTTGGTTGTAATGGGGTGTAGTTTTACATTCTTCTTCATTCCTTGAATTTATTTTCACATTCCTAACATAGTAAGGTAACTGACTGATTTTTCTTTACAATCCACTAAGGACCAGCAACCATCCAACCAGTCCATTCCTATTAATACATCATATGACCCTAGAGGAAGGATGTTCAGGTCAACACGGATGGGTTGTTCTGAAACTGTTATAGGGAAGTTTTTTGTTTCTGCAGACACCTTCCGTTTTGTTTCGGTGGCTAGTTGAACTAGCCAAGGTTTCTTAAATATACTACTTTGCAGCTGACATTTTTCTACCACATTAGGACTAATGTAGCTTATGATATCACCTGGATTGAATGAAATAGAAACATATTGATCAACAACCATACCTTCACATTCGATCATTGTGGGCTGATATTCTGCTTGATGATCATCGAAGGCAACATTATTTCTGGGCATGCTTCTCGCGATATCTCCCACTGTGGAGGCTTCTTGCATGTTTGAAAGTTGTTCAGTCCAAGCTTTATGTGGGAAATTCTTGTAATAAAGTGCTTCCCCATATCCCTGTCATTGCAGTGGCAACTTTGGCAGCTGTTCTGTAGTAGTTTTGCTAACCCCTTCCATTTGTATATTCTCAGTATAAACCTGAGTTCTGGGCATATTTCTTGCAAATTTTCCAAAAGTCCTTTGTTGATTATTTCTTCCATTTATGACGTTCAATTCCCTGTTTGGTGGTAAGTTCCTCATTTTCTTGCCAATGGATCCTTTAGGTTCTTCATTTTTTTGTTTCATCTAGTGATAATAGATGTAGGCTTTTCGTACTGCATCATCCAATGTTCTAGGATAATCGAATTATAATTTTTCCTTCATGAAGTTTGGCAAGCCACTAATAAATATTGAATTTTACCTTTCTCTTCCTGCATATACAAAGCATATCGTAACAGGCAAGTAAAATGCTTTACATACTCATCTATGGTTAAGGCTACCAGTCTTAACTCATGGAACCCCTTTTCTCTTTCGTTATATTAATGTTTAGTTAGGTATTTATCGTTAAAATGTTTCTGGAATTCTTGCCACGTTACTTGCTCCTCATCAATCTTTCTCATGGTTTTAATTTCTTCCCACCAAAGGGTGGCCTTCCCCTGTAATTGGTAAACTGCTAGTCGAGCTTTAATCTTTTCAGTATATTCATAAATTTGAAAACATTTACCCATGTTGATCAACCAAGCTTCCATTGCTTCTTCAGATTCTCCTTCAAATAGTGATCATTTGATTTTCTTGAAATCGCCTTGTAATTATATCTTCTGGCTTTTTGTCCTCTTTTGATTGGAATCATTATCTGAACACCTTTCTTCTTGCTCATTATGACCTTCTATTGTTTCCACATTATCCTCCCCATTATTGGTATTTGGGGTCTTCTCCCTATTCTTTGTACTAGGGTCTAAACCTTGCTAATTTTGTCGATCGAATAGAATTTTAAGGATCTTCTCCTGTTCATGCCTTAGTCATTCATTTTCCATCCTCAACTTCATCATTTTTGCTCATAATTGTTGCACTATTTCCAGCATAACATCGTTGGCTTGTCGTGATTCTTTTCCCAATTTTACCCATAGTTCTGGGATGGCTTCCACGTAAGGCACTTCTAGTTGACTTATTGATCTGGGCTTCTCTGCGTTTTTTTTAATTCTTGGTGTTGACTTCTATCTCTCTTTCTCTGTGTTCATATACATCCAAACTCAATTTATGTATATATATATATATATATATATATATATATATAGATGTAGATGTATATGTATATGTGTGTGTGTGTGTATATATATATATATATTATATATATAGATATATATATATATATATATATATATATATATATATTTCCATGATTACACGTAGATAAAATACTTAATGAACTGTACTAAACAAACCCAGAAGTCTCAATATTTGAGCCTCAACTCTAATATCATTTGTAACATCCGTATCCAAAAAAAATATTAAACACTACAAAAACAAGGTACTGACCTAAATAAATGTTATTGTGGTTAATGAAATCAGGAGCTTTCACTACCCATAAGGCTCACAAACTATTGAGCTCACTTAAGGTGGACAATGTGGATACACAGTCCTTACTGGAATCCACGTAATCCTTGTCACTGAATATGCAATTAACTTGCTTGCCTAGACTAGACTCAGTGTGACCCACCACTTTAAGGTGGGAAAGCCCCGATCCTCCTTTATCGTCGTTGTCCCTTCCATTACCAGCGACATAACCTGGAATTATTAAACCTTAACTTTGGCTCTTCAGAGGAGTCTGGAAATTATGCATATGGTGCGATCTCTGTCGTTGGATCCTGTCGATCTGTGGACTTGGATAATCAGGGTTGGTAGAAAGAGTTAAGTTTTCACTTAAGCACAATGTACTTTTGAATCTGAAATGAAATATAATGTAGATGCATCAATAGACATGTAATCTTAATCAGATAAGAACTCTAACTATTCCTTACCAATCCCTTTCGAAGGTACTACCTCTACCTGCACATCAACATCGTCGTGTGATTCATTTTGAGACACATCATTCATGGAATATTCACTTCCATTTCTTCCATATTCTCTTTCCACTTTCTTCAGATTTTGTGGAAGCATTGTTGAATTCAGTGTCCAACACTTTGTAGCAAGATGTCCTTTCTTATGGCAGTAAGTGCATTGCATGTGCATCCTCTTGATAGCATCATTTGCCTTGTCTAATGGACCTTTGGCTGCTTCTAAAGAACCAATACAAGCATTCTTAGAAGAATTTGAAGACAAACTGGAATGGCCTACCTCTTCTTCAATTTGATATTTGACTAAGGCTTCTTGGGCAATAAAGAGATGTGTTTCCAGCTCATCCATCCTCTTCAGGTTCATATTTTCAATATGAAGTTTCCTCTGCATTTCCTGCAGTTTGTCAGAAAGAAACAACTTCTCTTCCTTCATGGAATTCAGCTGCTTTCTAAACATGATGCTCTTCCTTCCATCCTCATACATTTCTCTCACCATATCCATCATGGTGGACAATTATTGCTTCATGTCTTCATGAAAGAGTCTTGTGAAGAGAGCCAAATTCGAGGACTCATTTGTAGAAGTCTTCATTATGCCAATGACTTCTTCTTTCTTCTTGTCCTTCTTGGATTAAGCTATCAATAACTTTCTCTCCACCTCTGCAAACTTAAACAATATTGAGACTATAAAACAAGCATACAATCAACCTCTGACTATTTAAACACCTTCCAGACAAGCAGTCTTTTCTCTGTCAATCAAGCATTCTGATATGACCTTCTTTGAAGGTGGGGTTAATCAATCTTAAGCTCTAATACCACCTGATCTGAAAATGGGGCTCTTAGGCTTCTTCTCTAGCTTAAAATAACCTCTCCCACTTCCAAAGCTTTAATTTTTCCAAGCCTTAATGATTAACCAATTCGGAATTGAGAAATGCTTAAAAATATAGGTGTATGCTTGTAGTTGTTTTCAGATGATTATTTTCTTTAAAGTCTGATGTTTTTGCTGATATGTGAATGTACTTAAACTGATATATAAATGCATACAACAATAAATAAGCATTATTAAAACACACACATAAGACAACAAATTAATTAGGAGTTCACCCACAACTCTTGGGCTACATCTCCATGAGCTCTTGTCAATTTGACTTGGCTCTTTGGGATTATGGTGTGAGTCCTCTTACAAGCTATTTGGCTCAATTCATGCTATTCTACACATAAAAAGTGGGTTCAGACACCTTTTTATCCCTTGGCTCTTGAAGCTCTGGCTTTTGGCTCTGGCTCTTGCCTCCTAGTTCTAGCTCTTGGCTCTGACTTTGGCTCTTTGGCTCTGGTTCTGGCTCTTGGCTCTAACTCTTGGCTCTTTGCCTCTAGCTTTTGGCTCTTGGCTCCTCTCCTCTCGCTTCTTTCTACCTTCTACAACCTTCAGTTGTCTGGCTTTCCCCTTGAACTTCAAGCAGCCCCAAAGGATCCCTCAGCTGCTCCTTTTTCTTCTGTGTTGCCTCCTTGGGCTTCCGCGTTGCCTCTTTTTTCCTTGGACTATTGCCTTCACTTGGATTTTAGCAACTCAACCACCAACATTACCTCAGTAGCCCACAGTCTACCAACAACAACTCGACCACCATTTAACAACTCAACATCCTTCAACGGCAACTCAGCCACCAACATTAACTCAACAACCCACAATCTACCAACAATAGATCGATTAGTGGTTAACAATTCAGTAGCCTTCAACAGCATCTCGGCCACCAACATTAACTCAGCAACCCCTCTGTCTTTGACATCCATGGCCTTTAGGCAAAAATGGCGTTGTTGATTCATTTCCCTCTCAGGCTCTTCCTCTTCCTGTTTTGGTCCACTTGAATCCCCTCTTCAAGTGTTAGAAATCATTGTTAAACACTTCTTGGGATGAATGCCACTTATTCCACAATGGATGAGTGCATCAATGCTTGAAATCCCTTTGAAATAGTCATTTTGAGTTTTACACAGAGAACATTGTAAACACCGGAAAATCTGCATAAGAGACAGTCTTTCGGACTTGAAACATTCATCAAATGGCCCCTAAAGTCCCTATCAGGTCTGCATTCCATCGCATATTGCAATTGCTTCGACAGCATGGCCAATGGCCAGAAATCCATTAAACGGGAAATACGAAGCAAAATCCAAATTTTCAAAATTGCAATTTTATGAAATCAGGCTATTGATTTCTATCGGGTCTGGCTATATCGCATTGCTAGTCATAACGGTCCTTGGGCTTCCCCTTTAGGATCACCGACGGTGATCCACCAGTATATA
>APFE030658354.1:36125-81929 GCA_000404065.3 Pinus taeda
CTCTGATTGCAATCTGCTGATTTTGGTGATTGCACCATCGCATTGTGCATATGTATGTGTAAGCCCCTCTACATTGTGTTCGCCAATTACGATCCGCCAATATCGACAATCTTGGTATCGAATCAGCCCATTGCACTATATGCCTCCGATCAAACCCGCCAACCACTATCAATGTGATACGCGGATCGGATCTAGACTGTTGACTCGCCAGATCTAACGACCTATGTGCAACCATTGTTAAAGCCTCCTGATAGCCTTGCTTTCAGAGTTTTCTCCATTTTTTTAAGGACCGATAGTCTAATGCGATAAGTCCAAGACTTCTCCTCTTTCACTGATTTTTCCCTTTAGGATGCTTTGGAATACTTAGAGGGTTTTAGACCCATTTAGCAAGGGATTTTGTCTCTTTTTCCTTTGAAAAAGGGTAGCTTCATTTTAAGATAGCTTTCCCAACAGAAATCTGTTTTCGCCCATTCAAGTTGCGCTGGATTCAGAATGGAGGAATCCCTGTCATGAGACTATTTCTGACAGCAGCCTGCGACTTTCATTTTCCTTTGATTTACACAGGATGTGTGCCATTTGGCACCTTTCACCTCTTACATGAAGTCTTTTAGACTTAGAGGTTTATTCAGGATCCAATTTTGGATCACTGAGCATGATTAATATTTTTACTTTCCATGGATGATTTAAAGATTTTATGAAAGAGGTTGTCATTTTCAGTTTTGTATATGTTTATGAGTGTGCCGAACTTGTTTGAATACGGTCTCTATTTTAATAGTTAAGGGTTTTGAAGCTTTCATTGAGCCTGGGTACTTGGCTCTTGGTGGATTGTTGCATAACTCAACTGAGGTCGATAACCCTAACCCTTTGGTAGAATATACATTCCCATGTCCTAATATAATTTGGGTCGACTATTTGCATGGGCTTCTTTATTATAAATGAACAGTGACTTACAATGGAATTTATGGAAATCTAATATTATATACTTGGCACATAATTTTAATATATAGTATAATGCTGAAAGATATGTTAGAGACCTGACAAGTGTAAAAAGTTTAGACCAGAATATTGACTCTCTGTTTCAAGTTATTTGCTATTAGACATAGGATTTCTCTGCAAGTACATTAGAATGCTTTATGTAGACAATACCACCATGAAAGTAGAAATATTTGTTGTCTCCTATATGTTCTGCTAACTATGTGTCTCTGTTAGCAATACAACTTTTTAAAAGATTAAATTTATGTTTTCTTTCCATAAAAGAGTAATGCTAATACAACATGCTAGCTTGTTAATATTAATTTCTATTATCACAGTAAACATTATATACTTCCCTAATAATAAATAATTGCTAACACAATAATATTACTTATCTAGTTATCTGAATGAGTGCGATTCAAGCATGTAACTCCTTTCATTTGGAAGGTCTCACCACCCAATCTCAGATGGCAATTACACCAAGAATCTCCCTCCGAGATCTTCCACTTCTATCAAGGATAAAAAGTTTGGTACCTTGGGCATCAGGAACAATTCAAGCCTCAAGTCGCGTACGTCAGATGTTATCTCAATTCCTTTCCCACTAGCTAACTTGCTCATCTCTCGAAGGAAATAATACAGTTTTTTCGTTCTCTCTTTTCCAACCGCCACTGGATTCTCTCTTTTTTCTTTTTCAAGGAAGAGAGTGAGAGAACCGTCTGTAACTGTTTTTCAGAAGTTCATATAACTGATTTTCTAGTTATTTTCTCAATTGTGTTCTGTCTTTTTAGCCTAAATATTTTAACAACTCAATTTAAACTAAATAGAAATAAAAGTAGTAAATAAAACTTGATAAAAACAATTATCGGTATATCACTAAATATTACAACATCTCTAACATATTTAACTCCAAAATACCTCCTACGCACAATGATAAAAAAAATATAATTAATAAACAAATTGAAAAAAAATATCAAAATTATTCAACTTTTAATACTAGTAAAAACCATAATTACCCCCCCCCCCAACCAAAAAAAAAAAACACATCCCACCCATAAACATAAAAACAACCCATTCATCAAAAAAAAAATTCACAAAACACCACAATAGCTCCATATCTAATGCCAATAAAGCAAAACAAATAAATCAAAATATATCTATACGAATCTGTCAATGGATAGTAAGTGCATATATAAGTTGCTCTGTGTAAAATAGTGAGTGGATAAATATATAAAAAGCTAGTGATAGACGAATCTATCAATGGATGGTAAGTGAATACATAAGTCACTCTATGCAAAATAGTCGGTGGATAAATATATAAATGTCCTCGATAAACACACATTAAGATCTCCTCCCGACTTAAACGAAAAAGTTCAGTGCATCCAGTGCTGATTGTGCGAAGATGTGAATGCATGCCGGAGTGGGCTTTGTAGGAATACGTTATTGGCGTGGTATACGGTGCTTCTAATTTTGTTAAAAAAATTTGGGTTAGAATTTGGTAGAAATTATTAAAAGATATATATATATTAAAAATCTCAGTGCTGGAATGTGAATAATTTGTGCGTGGAAATAAATTTAGTATTACAAGAAAAACGCTGTGAAATTGCCAAAATACTGAAATTTAATTTAAACTTTCACTCAGCGTATATCATGGACAAGAGACTGAAATGTGGATTAGCAAATAAAATAATGTAAATTGTTAGAGTCAAGGCACTTACAAAAGTGGTTTTTTTTTTTAATTATTTAAATATTTTTTTTATTTAATTTATTTAAAAGTAAATAAAAATAGTATATTATATGATGATGATGGTTAATGTTTATTGAGACTATAGTTTGGTCTATCATACCTAAAAAAATGAATTATTGATTTTGATTTAAGATTTTATTTTTATGCTCAAAAAGCTTGGAGAGAAGCCTCCCGAGCTCACTGTAATTTTGACAACCTAAAAGACTAGGAAGGTCAGTATTACTACAAAGATTTTGAAATTGAGATCTAATGTGGTTGTACCCAGGGCACTCTAAGAGGAAGTGATTTTCATCCTCAATGTTCGTATTCTCACAGAGACGGCAAAACCTTTCCATCCATGGTGTTTTAAGAATAGCCCAATGACTCCTTTCACTATAGAGCTCATGAGAGTTCGTTCTAATCTTAGCTATATTAATTTTCTTCTTTGAGCTAGTTAAAGCAGAGAGATACTGCTGATATTCTAGGGTGGGGTTGATGACATCCTTATAATATCTTTATTTTTTTTTAGCTGCTAAATCTTTCTCACACCACATTTTTCTTTGAACTTAGAAGTAGAAATATTTTTGATGTTATTAATGTTTTGCAATGCAACATTCTTGTCGATCTCCCAATGGTTTAACCAGGCCCTATTGTCTTTATACCAACCTCGGTTGAGCTTTAGGTGGTTTTGGCTAGAATTTAAAGCTATCTTAGAAAGTCTATAGTTTCCTATGTTATTGAGTTTATGCTTTTACAACAGAAGCCTAGTCATAGCTAGGCTCTCGATAGGGGAAAGACGCACTTCTATAAAGAAAAGTGGATCGGGTGTGTTGCTTCTAATTTTGACATTATACGTTATAAAACACTTTTGGATGTGCTTAATATTTCTCGAGGATTCTATAGAGATGCTACAACCCCAAACCTCACATCCATATACGATAACCGGAGTGACTAAAGTTTCAAAGAGGAACTTCTTTCTATCCCACATTACGAGGTTTGCCATTTTACAATTATTTTCTAGACCAAAATAAGCTTTCCATCCCCCACTAATCCTTTTCTCAATGCTATAGTTCCAGTTGAGCTTGTGATTAATATCAATTCCTAGGTACTTGTAGGAAGACGCTTCCTCCAAGTTACTATTGTCATACATAACATTAGCGTAAGTGTCCTTCTTGGATTTGATAATCATAACTTTTGTTTCGTCAGTGTTAACAATCATACCCATGGTAGAGCAGAAATCCTGAAAAAGTATAAGTCTCTTATCAAGATTAGATGGGCACCTTGTGAGAAGAACAGTATAGTCAGCGTAGAGAAGATGGATGATGACTATCCCAACTAAGATCATGCCAGCACATCTTGCTTCCTCTAAACGACCTTCTAGCTTGTCGATGTAAATGCCAAATAGGGTAGGGGAGAGGGGGTAACCTTGTTTAACTTTGATATTACACTTAATATATTTCAACCACCCCTCATTGCTTTTTAACTTGGCAATTACATTCTTGTATAACCTCATAGTGGCAACTCTCAACTCAAAAGGAACATTTAGCTCTTATAATATCTTCTAAAGGTTATTTCTAGGAACCATATCGAAAGCCTTTCTAATGTCCACAAAGCAACAAAATAGATTGGGTTTATCTTGTTGAATTCCTCCATAATGATCCTAAGTGTAACGAGGTGGTCTGTTGATGAGTGTTGCTTTCTAAAACCTACTTCGCCTTTAGCCCGCTTACCTTCACTTTAAAGCCATATGATCAACTTCCTTTCCAAGATAATACCATATAACTTGGCTAGGAGAGGGCTGATCATAATTGTCTGATAATTAGATGGGTTATTTATATCCCCACTTTTAAAAATAGGAATAATGAGACTTTGAGTCCATGGTTTAGGGAACCCTTGCTTGACCGCTTGATTGAAAAGCTTGGGAATGTGGGAGATGAGGACAAGACCTCCAATTTTTAAGGTTTCTTCTTGGTAACCTTCAATGTACTTGGCTTTTCCCATTAGCTAAGCGATTAACCCCAAAATCAATGTCTTCTAATGAGAAAACTTCTTTCGTTGTAAGCAGGGTTTCAAAGTTATCCATGAAATTTGAAGATTCATAAAGATTTTTAAGATTGGAATTTTAGTCTTGTAAAGAAATTTTATTATTATCTTTAGTTTTCTTAGTTAGAATCTGCCTCCAAAATTTCTTAGGTGCTACTTTAGAGTGGTGTAAGAAATTTTTTACTAATATATTGCCTTTTTTTCCTTTTAGTTAGGGTTTTGTATATTTTTATCTTGCCTATTTTAAGAGATTCATTAACAACTTCCTTAATTTCTCTCCTCACACTTTTATAACTTTTTTCATCCCATTGGTTGGCTTTTCTATTTCATTTATTACTTGAAACTTCAATTGAAAACTTGTTAATGGAATATGTGAAGGTTGTACTAAAATTACGATAGAGATCTTCTATGTTGTCTATACTAGATAAAGGAAGCAAATTAGTTTTTAATTCATTTAAAAAGATATTTTTTTATTTCTATTGATGATTAGCTTCTTTTGGATATAAGGATTATCTTCTATGGGATCTCTTTACATGACAAAATTGAGAGTTATAAGTAAAGCCCTATGATCAGAGTCAGACCCATGGTTGTTTAAGATGTAAAAATTTGTTATTTCATTGCATAGAGGGAGTTGAGAGATAACATAGTCTACCATGTTGCTACCAAGCCCATGGATGTAGGTCATCTGGCTAGAATTGGGCCACTTCTAGACTGTTGCAAATTATGAGATCCTGAGTGCTATAGAGTTTGACTAGCTCTCAGCCAAAAAAATTCTCCCCGAGGTCTTCAGAGTTTCTTTTGTACTGGCTAGCCAGAGGAAGGTCTTCATCTAACCAAAGAGGATTAGGGTTGGAATGACTCCTTAGAATAATAACTTGGTTGCTTGAAGTTCGAGCATTAAAGTCATCCATTAAAAGGATATTGCCTTCATTCCTTAGGCTATAAATATCATTCTCTAAACCATTGTAAGGAATACTTTTATCTAGATTTTTTTTCTTATAGAAATTAGAATTGATGGGGGGGGATAACAGATTGCTATGTAGGTTTTTTAATCATAAATGTCAGTAATTTTTATCCAACTATATTGGTTGTAAGGGTCATTTTTATAAATCCTAGCATGGGGAGAGATGTTCTTCTTAATGTAACAAGCTATACCCCCAATACCTCTACGGGAATATCACTTATTCCAGGTAGACCATAATGTAAAGCCATATATGCTAGGAACCTTAAATTCTTCATGCTCCCAAGTTTCAACAAGAAAAATAATATCAACATCATTCGAGATCCAACTTAGCTTGGGGCCATTGTTCCATGGAAAGCCCCGATAGTTCCAAGAAAAAATCTGGAGCATGTTGAATTACTATTTATTATTATCTTTTTTATTTCTATCTTGAATAACGGCTTTTCTATTTCTGATTATTGCCCATTTTCCTTCCTTCATAGCTTCCTTTACCTTTTGAACCTCCATTTTCAATGCTGCTTGATCTTCTGGAATGAAATCTTCATTTATAAATATTCTCATTCCTTTTAGACTTGAGGTTTTACTAAGTATGTCATACTTTTGGTCAGTAGAGCTTACCTTTATTCGGATTAGCCTTCCTTTATTCTTAGTTAATTTCCACAACCTTGTTGCTTCTATGAGACACGTTGTTTCAATTTGTAATATGTAATGTAATTCTGTCTGGCCTATGGCTAAGGTATCATGTCTACCTCCTCTTTGAAACCGAAGATTATAAGGTTCAAGGCCCTTCTGTTGCACTCAAGGTCTAATTCTATGAATTTTTTCATTTCATCTTTAATTGGTTTGATATCTAATTTACCTACCACACTATTTAGGATGAAGCGACTATTAACTTTTTTTTTAGCTCTTTAATCATGTCCTTCATTTTAAGACTCTAAAGTATCAGTATCTACTTGTTGGGACCTTTGGTTCATATCTTGGTTTTGTTTTTTTATAACCTGCAACCTAGTCTCCATTGCCTCCATCTTATCCTCCAATAGTTCTATTTTATTTTCTATTTTTTTTTGGATTTTGTCTTCAAGAGACGTGAATTTATTTTCGAGCATGGCTGCTAACTCTGTTTCTAGCTAGAATTGTCTTTCTTCTCTACATTTCTCTATAGACACTATATACTCATGGAGGCTCTGTAGAGTAACTGTGTTAGGTCTACTTTTGGTAATATTTGGTAATTGTGGTGAATTAGTCATACTTGAAAATATATGAGAAGATATGTACTAGAAAAATATAAAGAATGTGTGCACTCGATATCAGCAAGTCGAATTGCACACGCATGTGCCCCATACTGTTTTTCTATTATCACAAAGAGATCGTAAATACATCACCCTAAATTATTATGGAAGAGAGATGGTAAATACATCACCCTAAATTATTACCACAGAGAGATGGTAAATACATCACCCTAAATTATTACCGCAAAGAGATCTTAAATACACCATCAGTTTTAGTATATAGTTTAAAATTTAATTTAAATTCTTAAATATTCAATTTTTATGAAAATTTCAAATAATTTTTTGTATTCAAGCTTCTGTGATCCATAATGAATTAAAAAAAGTCTTTGAGTAGAAATGACATGAGAAAATTTTTTGGCTGACGCGTTTCGAACCAACAAGTGTGGTTCACCATCAAGACCATGGCAAAGGCTTAAATAGAGAGCAATGTAGAGACATAATTTCAGAGTCTCTATATCATTTTAGAAAAGCCATATCTTACTTCAACTTGGAAACCCTTACATGAGACGGTTCAAAGTGGTGAACTTTAATAGCACTAGCCCTTCCGTATAGGTAGTCATTTCTGTATTCAATCTTCTGTGATCCATAATGAATTAAACAAAGTCTTTCGGTAGAAATCACATGAAAGAATTTTTTGGCCGACGGATTTTGAGCTAACAAGTGTGGTTCATCTTCAGGGCCAAATGAAGAGGCAGACCATGGAAAAGGCTTAAATAGATAACAATATATAGACATAATTTGAGAGTCTCTACATCATTTTAGAAAAGCGAGATCTATCTTCAACTTGGAAACCCTTACGCGAGATTGTTCAAAGTGATCAAATTTAATAGCAGTGCCCTTTCCATATAGGGTAGTAATTTTTGTATTCAAGCTTCTGTGATCCATAATGAATTAAACAAAGTCTTTAGGTAGAAATCACATGAGAGAATTTTTTTGTCAACGCGTTTTGCGCCAACAAGTGTGGTTCATCATCAGTACCAGATGAAGAGGTAGACCATGGCAAAGACTTAAATAGAGAGCAATGTAGAGACATAATTTCAGAGTCTCTACATTGTTTTAGAAAAGCGAGATCTGTCTTCAACTTGGAAACCTTTACGCGAGAACATTCAAAGTGATGAACATTAGTAGCATTGGTCCTTCCGTATAGGGTGTAATTTCTGTATTCAAGCTTCTAAGATCCATAATGAATTAAACAAATTCTTTTGGTAAAAATCACATGAGAGAATTTTTGGCCTACATGTTTCGAACCAACAAGTGTAGTTCATCATGAGGAAGAGATGAAGAGGCAGACCATGGAAAAGGTTTAAATAGAGAGCAATGTAGAGACATAATTTTAAAGTCTCTACATTGTTTTAGAAAAGCTAGATCTGTCTTCAACTTGGAAACTCTTACGTGAGACTCTTCAAAGTTATGAACTTTAATAGCAATGGCCCTTCCGTATAGAGTAGTAATTATTGTAGTCAACCTTCTGTGATCCATAATGAATTAAACAAAGACTCTAAGTAGAAATCACATGAGAGAATATTTTGGCCGACGTGTTTTGAACCAACAAGTGTGGTTCATCATCATGACCAGATGAACACTTAGACCATGGCCAAGACTTAAATAAAGAGCAATGTAGAGACATAATTTTAGAGTCTCTACATCATTTTAGAAAAGACTTGGAAACCCTTAAGCAAGACCGCTCAAAATGATGAACTTTAATAGCAATGGCCAAATTTTTTTTTTTATTACTTCCAGTTTTCTAATATTTATTACTTGAAGTTTTCTAATATATGAGTTTGTGACATGAATTAAAATTTTTTATTACTTACAAGTCTCTAATGTGTTTGTGACATGATATGGTGAATAGAGTCTTAGATAAATGTTAAATCATAGTTTCAATGCTCTCTTTCTCAAGTGTTATTCTTAAATATAGCCCTAATAGTTTCAATGCTCTCTTTCTCAAGTGTTATTCTTAAATATAGCCCTAAAAAGGAAAAATGATTGTCATATATTTGCAGCGCCAACAAAACCCAAAACGGAAATATGAACTTTAACGCACAGAAGCCACATCAATAACAACTATGATAACTACTGTTAACGTCAAAAGGTAAATATCATTTTCAGGAATTTACGATTGTTGTAAAAATGATTATTTTGTTATACAGATTTTTTTTTATTATTTACAGCTTTTAATATATAGGTTTGTGACATGATATGGTGCATAGAGTTTTGCATAGATAATAATAAATTGTTAAGTAATAGTTTCAATTGACCCTTTTTGGAAGTGTTATTCTTAAATATAACTATAAAAAAGAAAAATCACTGTCATACATTTGCAGCGGCCAACAAAACCCAAGACGGAAATATGAACTTTAACGCACATTCATGTGCAGAAGCCACATCAATAACTTCTATGAGAACTACTTTTAACGTCAAAAGGTAAGTATCCTTCTCAGGAATTTACCATTGTTGTAAAAAAGATTATTTTGTTATACATTTTTTTTATTTTATTATTTACAGGTTTCTAATATATGGGTTTGTGACCTGATATGGTGCATAGAGTTCTGGATAAATGGTAATAAATTGTCAAAGTCATAGTTTCAATTGAAATGTTATTCTTAAATATAACCATATACAAACGAAAAATCACTGTCATATATTTGCAGCGGCCAAACAAAACCCAAAACGGAAATATGAACTTTAACGCACATTCATATGCAGAAGCCACATCAATAACTTCTATGAGAGCTACCTTTAACGTCAAAAGGTAAAAATCCTTTTCCTGAAAAGGAGATATGAGCTTGAAGCCACATTCATGGACAAACACGAGGTCGCTAATTTCAGTAGACAACTGTCTTTTAACGTACGAAAATTAGAAAGCATTGGCTTCCGCGGTTTACTTCATGTCGTTTCTAACACTCCGTGCACCAAACTCTGCGGCTGAGCATCATTCAGCTAAAGCGAAGTAAAATCGACAACTTCAGTAATCTCATTATTGCGTTCAGGCAGCTCTTGAATTATTTGGGATTATCGTTTGCAACATGAAGAGAGAATCGTCCAATGACTCTCCCGCCTAATCAACCCATTCCAGGCAGTTCCACCAACTTGAAGGCAAGCCCGTCACAATTGGTCAAGCTTTCATTGCCCAAAAACAAAGAAAAATGGACTTCCCATAACTGCCCCTCAACAAAGACTAGAACGACAATTATTAGCTGGATTTTTAGTAGCAATCTTTATGCCCAAATTTTTTGTTTTACTGTTTTTGGGTGATATTTTAGGGTGGTGTTCACGCAATATATTGAATTCGTGACATATTTTTAATAGGTATATTTTTTAGTTATTAATAATTAACAATGAGATGGGACAATGTTGTATTCCATATTTATGTGTTACAGGGTTAATGGGCTTTGATAAATTAAAAAATATCAAAACATTAATATTTTAAATATGTTTATTTTTTTTGATATATTAAGAAATTGGTTGAATATTCTAATTTATTAAAATTTTGAATTTAAATTTGAAAAAAAATCCATATTTCTTTAATTATTGTAAATTATATTAAAATAATTAAATCACTAAAAAATAAATAATAAATTAAATAAAAACTTTAAATTGAGTATACTTCAAACATAAAAATCACTAAAAACTCACTTTCACTTTTCAATATATGTATATAACAATATATTAATAAACTTTAATATTTAAATATAAATTATCAAATACAGATTTATAATTATAACAACTTAAATTTTAATTTGAATTCCACCTTTTAAATATATTATATTCTACATAAATATCATGAGTGAATAACATAAAAATATTTTTATTTTATTTTAATAGAGTAAAATTGTTACGACTTAAAATTATTTTTATTTTCAAAATTAAAAAGAACAATACAATATATTATAAGACATTACATATCTCTGACATACTTAGCTCTCAGCATAATAATAAAAAATTATAATTAATAAACCAATTGAAACAAAAAAAACATTAAAATTGTTGAGAATTTTAATACTAATAAAAACCGTAATTAATAGAAAAAAACAAAAACAACCAACCCATAAACATAAAAACAACTCATCCTTAAACAAAAACACCACAATAACTCCATGTCTACTCCCCAGAAAACAAAATAAATATATAAAAAAAATATCTGTCGATGGACGGTAACTGCATACATAACTCACTCTATGTATAATAGTTAGTGGTAAAATAAATATATAAATGTCCTCGATAAACACACATTAAGATCTCCTCCCGACTCAAACGAAAAAGTTCAGTGCTGATTGTGCGAAGATGCGAATGCGTGACAGAGTGCGCTTTCTAGGAATACGTTATTAGGGTGGTGGTATACGGAGGTTATAATTTTGTCTATTAGTTTTTTGGTTCTATTTGGTTAGAAATTTTTAAAAATTAAATTAAAAAACCAATTTTTTTTTAACATAATCTATTTTATTATAAAAAATAAATAAAATTTTATCAAAATCTTACTTCAATTTTATTATTTCCAGAGATTAAAGATAACTTTAAAAAACTAAGATAGTTTGGCAAATGCAATATAGATAGGGTTCGAGATCTCTATGTCATTATTCAAATTTTATCAGCTATGTATGATCAGGAAGACTAATTGTAGGTTAGTCAATACTTTTTTTTTAATAATTTATATTAAAATTAATTTTATTAAATAATTTTTATTTTATTTTTTTTTTAATAATTTTTTTAATATTATAATATATATATTAATTACTATTATATTATAATATTTTATTTTTAAATATTTTTTATTTTAATTTAATTTAAAATTTAATTTCAAAGTTTTAGAAACTAGTTTCCCAAACTAATTACTTCACACAGTATCATCAGTATTATAGGCAGCTATATAAAACACTTGTTTAAAAACGCAATAAATTATTTTCTATAAAATCACCGGACATTTGCACTAACCATTAAGAAAATGAAAAAGACAAAAACAAAGACCAAACTGCCTCCCTTCCGGGCTCACGAAAATGTGATTTATGGGGCTGCGTTGTGAGCGTGTGTGAAGTGAGTTCTATTTGTACCATATTAAAATAGGGTTCAGCGTCTTATACTACCAAACGTGCTACTTCCCGTAAGGTATGTTGTTCTGAAGATTTTATGAATACCACAGGTAGCCCCACCGTTATTAAGTACCGACAAATAGAGACCATCTCAGCTTTGGAAATGAAACAATGATATATTTGGGTTGATATTTATTAGCATAATCAGTATGCTAATAAGATTTACTAATGTGGTTGACTTAATGTCAATGATATTAGTAAATGTGGTTTTATTAGTTATAGTTATTTGTATCGGGTGGATTCATTGATTATGGTTGATGAGATTGATTAAGGTTAGGGAGGTAGATCATAGTAATATTGATAATGGTTGTCCATCCCTTACAATGGTTGGCAATCATTCTGAACCATATAATTGTCAATGTTGAACTTTTAAAAACTATACACAATTAGAAGATTCAAAACCAATAAATTTGACTATTGTTAATTATGACAAAAATAGAGTTCACTTTGATTGAGAATGGTTGATCATTGACAATGATAGACTATAGTAATGATTAATAATAGTTGGCTATAATTAATCTTTCATTAAAAATAATTGAATATAATTAATTATAATGAATAATGATAAACAAATATATTTAACTATGGAGAATGGTTATCAATAATTAACTAGTATTTGCACCAGATGTTGCAAAGGAAACGTCGTAAGGCATAAATTGAAGAACACAAATACAACAAAAGAATACTTTGATAAAGAAAAAAAATACATTGAACGCTTAAATCAATGCCCCATTAACTGGAACCACTTAGTAGACATATCTATCAACATTAGAATTATACATAATCACCAAGAAATTCCCCATATACAAACAACAACTTCCACAACAACCTTTTGTCACATCCACATTTTAAAAAATGCCTTGGAACGTGATTGTAATCTCCCATATTGCCTTTTTCATTATGTAGATAAATCTTCCATATTGCTATTTTCATCATGAATATTGTTAATTCATTGTTGTAAAGTGTTCGTGTGTTAAATTTACTACTATAAGTTCGACAAGCGAAAAACATTCTTCAATTAGCATAATATGCATTATTCTCTCACCGTGTATTTTTCAGTCAAAGAGCACAAGTAACAAATCAACATGTATTTTCCCTTCATTATTTTCATCACAGAGCCAAGAAATCTATGCCTTATCTATAAAGTAACAAAAACATTTTGGAATAAGTTTCATATTTCAAGCTAGTGTCTAACCTATAAAGTAACAAAAACTTTTTGAAATAAATTCAATATTTTAGCAATTTACTAACCTAATTTAATAATTGAAAAATTCTCAAAGATGAATTATACTCCATGATAAGAGAGCCAACATTGGAGCCCATAGTTTCACTAAAACCAAAAGAAACACAACCACTTGTTAAGAAGAAATTCAAGTAATAATAATAAAACAAAAATAATAAACATTAAAGTATAAAATGGTATTTTTGCAGTAGTATCATTTGATACTTCTCGTCTAACTCTTTGGCTTTGCTTAAAGTATCTTTTAATAAGGTATAACCTTTTGATAGCATTGTTGTAACCACTTTCATTGCCTGGTCAACAAAATGGAACAAAATAAAACAAGAATAATAAACATTAAAGTATATCCATACATTTATTTGTTTGGAGAAAAGCTAACTAGTAATCGATGTTTTCGCTGGCTATTTGCCAGCAAGTTTTGGGACAATGATCCATACATTTTTTTGTTTGGAGAAAATTTGAAAGAAATATTTCTCTGATCTTCTGAGAAAATTTGAAAGAAATATTATTCTGATCTTCTGACATGGCTTTCACCAATCACTTTTAACTCTCTGAATTTTGGAAGTTTTCAACATCAGCATAAATGTATCTTAACCCTAAATTAAGTAAGCATCGATAGGAATTAAAAATTGAAGGTGTAAATAATGAGATCACAATGCTTTTATGATATTTTAAGACAAGTAACATATGAAGGTTAAGATAGATTTAAGTTTATCCAACTTGTTCATCTTTGTGCATGAATCTTATCTAAAAGTTCCAGAACGATAGGACCCCTATTTTATGGGGGATCCATTTGTTACAAGTCCTGTCGGGGTTCCCCTAAATATTACAATCTTGGTTAATATATAGACTGTTGCAAGGAATACTGAGATGTATTTTTTGTAAATTACTTCCTTTCAATGATGAATCCACTTTTATTTTCCACTTAAATGCTTGACTCTATTTCAGCCTAAATCATATCAAAACTAGCAAGGAGAATATGGACTTCACTTGACGTTGGCACTGAAATCTGTCAGTGACAAGGATGAAATTGCAGAGATGACTGTTAGTGACTTTGATGTCGTTGTTTCAGTCACCGACGATGCATAAGCAATTAATTTCATAAAGTATTCTGCAGTGACAAATGCATGAAGAAGGCAGAATAAGTTGAGCCTTTCCTTTATCATTCATTCTCACATTTTAGTAGCTTTCACATTCCTGCCAAAGGGCAAGGGAAATCTTTCCGGAGGTTTCCCAACTTATTGCTGGTATCAAAAAGAGATTTATTAGATTGAGATAATGGTTCAGAAAGTATTTGCAACGTTAAGAAATTTGTATATTACTGCTCTTGATAGCAAATCCAAAAGAAAAATAATACGACTACATAAAGAAGAAAATCATTGCCAACCATTTTATTTCTCTGCAGTTTGCGCTATCTAGTTATGATTACATTAGACATGATCATTTCACACTGTCTGTTATTAGGAGGAATTTGTGCATGAATCTTATCTAAAAGTTCCACAACGATAGGACCCATCTTTTCTGGGGGATCCATTTGTTACAAGTCCTATCGGGGTTCCCCTAAATATCACAATCTTGGTTAATACCTCATTCAATAAAAGCTTTTGGGGACCAAAATCCTCTCAAAATGGGGAGGTATGATTTAGATTGGATCATTATATTGTTTTTCATCCATCTCGATGTATTCAGAATAAAAAAAGTGGAGGAATTAGCTCATGGGACCATTTTTACCGATGAGACCTTGTTTGGCAAAACGGGGTCTGAAACCTTCCAAAAGTGTTTTGAGGCATTAAACAAATTTTTTTGGGGGTTAAAATTTGTCACTCTGGTGCCACACCTTTCCATGTTATTTTACACATGGATCTTTCCAATGACACAAAAAGCACATCAGTCGGAGTTTGTATGCAAAAGTTATGCCACTCAGAAGTTGATCTTGTTTTCACACCTATAGTTCGGGAGGATGTCGCGTCAACCCCCACTATTCATGGGAAATGGGCTAGCCACGTGTTTTTGATGTAAAAAAATCTAGACGAGTCTATATTGTATCTCCAATTAAAATTTGATGTAATCAAACTTAAGCACCAGTAAGCTATCGAGTTGTGTTATAATCGAGCCACTAGGAGAAAGAGGCATTCCATTCTTTTAAGAGCATTTTGTTCCATAATTGAGCAAATATAGCCATGAGGAATAAGAGGTAGAGCACAAAAAGAGGATATATGCACTATAGCGCCCCACGGACCATAAACATTAATTCTTTGTACTTATAGTCATATTTCCAAACAGGGAAAGAAAGTGAAGCAGGCTCACCTTCCATCTGGGTTTTCTCTTGAAAGAGTTTCCCATAAAGCATATCTTGTGTCTTATGTGTGTGAACTTATTTTGTCATTCTCTAATTTTCTACATAATTTTCATATGCATGTATGCACTAATTACAGTTAAATCTACATATCTAGAATTTCAATAACACTGTAATGGTGTAAAAAATTCAATACTTTAATATATTATTATCAAATATGTTGTAATAGACTCTCTAACAAAATATCCACAACAATTTACGAATCGTTAAATTATTAATATAATAAAGACAAATATACTATAATACAAATTCTATATAGCAATTGCAACATGAAATATATCTATTTTTTCATTTGTTTAAAATAAAATTTAAATATATTATTATCTATATTCATCTTAATCTAAACTACTTTTTAACCTTTTTAATATTTAATATTGTTAGGTATAATTTAACATTTCTTATAAATTCAAATACAACATTTCCACATTCTCATAATACAATATAGATTACTAATTAGCTAAATTTTCTATCAACATATACCATATATAAAATTAATAAACTTTATTTTTAAATTTTAATAATTTAATTATCATAGAATTTAGAGTTTTAATATAACTTGATTTTTTTTAAGGAAGAACATCATATATTTTCATGATTTTAATGTGGAAAATGCATTTAACATAGTATTTAGAAAAAGGTACAAAATGCATGTAACTATATGGTTCTTGTGATCCAAATCAAACATGAACTTTTTTCCCCTTGTAACCAACATGCAAAAAGCTTTTAAGTAGGGCCATGGACCCCATAGTGGCACTTCTTGATTTGTTGTCTTATAACACTTTTTATACTGTGTTTAATTAAATTGGAAATCCTAGTTTGAATTATGATTTGTTGTTTTATGATACTTTTTATACTGTGTTTTATTAATATGGAAATTTGAATATAACGAAGTAATTCAATTAAATATATATATTAATTGAATATTTTAATTTCACAATATTTTTATTTAAAAATTTTGTAGTGAGATTTAAAATTATTCTTAATTAGTTAAGAATTTGTTTTTTATATTTAATTGATTATTTTGTATAGCTTGATTTTCCTTGAATAATGGTGATAAATCAACTCACATCCATATATAAGAGTTAGTGATGGCTATCTTCAATGCTAGTTTATAATCATCTTATTATAAGTTTTTCCACCTTTGAAAAAATAATAAAATAATCATATTTTTGCTTAAGCAAAATTATTAAAAAAAAACATATCTAAGACTACCAAGTTTCTCTAATAAAACATTTCTGCCTACACAAAATTACTAAAGAAAACACATACTAAGATTGCCAAATTTCTCTAATTCCTTCTAAACCGCTCATGATGTCAATCATGTTGGGTCGTTTTTTAGGGGACTCTTGTGTGCATGAAAGCCCAATACTCACAAGTTCAGTGATAAGATGAGCTTTGATTGGTAGTTCATTTGTGTCATCACCGACTTTCCTCAATAAATTATTGTCAACGACTTCTTCCACTTTATTTGGAAAATTAATGGTTATCCATCTGGGAAGATTCAATCCTTCCACAAACATGTTGTTGGTTGGTTTCTTTCTGGTTAAGATCTATAACAGTACTATTCCATAACTATATACATCTCTTTTTGTTGAAACGTTTTCACCCAATCCATATTCTGCAAAATGATTCAAACCATTTTAATAAAAAAACTCAAATAAAAAGTTTATAAATATGACAAAAAGTAAGACATAAATGTATTTAACCAGACAAAAATTCATACCTGGAGCAATATAACCAATGGATCCTTTAAGTATATGTGCAGAAGTCATTGAATCTATATCATTTGCAAAAGTTAATCTTGCAATACCAAAGTTTGCTATATATCCTATCATGTCATCTCCTAAAAGCACATTACTAGATTTTAAATCACAATGCACCACTTGCACAAAACATTGGTGATGTAGATATATCAAACCTTGAGCTATGTCTATGGCCATTTGTAATATTTGACTGAAGCTCAATTGGCATACATCTTCTTCACGTGGATATAACCACTTTTCCAAGCTTCCATTTTCCATATAAGGAAATACCAAAGCTTTGATATCAAAATTTGAACAGCAAGTAATGACTTTGATCAAATTCCAGTGTCTAATCTTTCTCAACGCATTACATTCACTGATAAAACTTTTGTGAGCCTATTCATTTTGCAAATTGAGAACCTTGATTGCAACCAATGTGCCATCGGTCAAGACTCCTTTATAGACTGATCCAAAACTACCTACTCCTAACAAGTGTGCACCACTGAATCTGTTAGTTGCATAAATAATTTCCTCTTGTGAGATTCTTGGAAGGCCTGAATTCCAAGGAATAGCTTCTGTAACCTGTAATCTCAAGGAAAGCTCTCCTCGAACCCGTCCCTTGCAGTATTTCCAAATTAAGAATCCAAGGAATAAAATGCATATTACAACAACATAAATACCAACAGAGATTATTACCCTTTTTAACAAGCCAATGATTATTGTGAACATGGGCAATGGGAGATGGACATGGTGGAAACTGTACCCATTGTCCGCAGAGACCGAGATTTCCCATGAATGCTCCACTCCTAAGTCTTCTGAAAATCCCGCCTTTGGGAACTTCCCCCTTCAACTTATTGAAAGAGAAGTTCAAATGGTGAAGCATTTTAAGGTTTTCTAGGGACATAGGTATTGTGCCTGACAAATTGTTTTCGGAGAAATCCAAGTCCTCCAAAGATCCCAGTTTCCCAAGTGAATCTGTAATTGGGCCATCAAATGAATTCCACGACAGATTGAGATAGTGTACTTATGTGCAACTTTCAAGTTCACTTGGAACAGAACCAGTTAATCGATTGATAGCAACATTTATTTCTTGAACCATGGTCATCTTGCTAATCTCTAGAGGCAGGGGGCCTTCTAATAAATTGCTGGACAAGTTGAAGAAGAATTGCAAATTTGGAAGACCTACAACTGTTCGTGGTATATTTCCATTAAACGTGTTGTGAGACAAGTCCAACACCTCCAATCTCAGGCAATCTCCTATATTCGGGGATATGTTTCCAGATAATTTGTTTTGATCAAGGTAGAGGTCTCTCAACTGTTTCAGTTGACCCAAAGAGTGAGGAATTTGCCCAGAGAGCTTGTTTTGGCTCAGAGATAAGAGTCCTAATCTTTGTATCCCGCCACTTTCCATTGGGATACTTCCTCGTAACTTGTTTTTGTCCAAATACAATCTTTCCAACTTTTGAAGTCTGCCTAGTGTTGAAGGAATGGATCCATTGAAGACATTCCACTCTAAATTAAGATATGTCAGATTAGCCAGTTTGCCAATCTCTGGTGGTATTTTTCCACCTATTTCATTGTGGCTCAAATTGAACACAGACAGTCGGGAAAGTTGTTGAATGGAAGAGGGTATAGTGCTAGTAAGATGATTTTCGCCTGTGTATATGTTCAAGGAAGGAGCAATTAGTTAGAGCAGTAAGAATAGGTAATGTTGTGCTGCTCCCACTTATGAGCTAATTTCGTCCTAAAAAGAGGTGTTCCAATCTGAATAGCTGACCCAACTGCACAGGCACCATCCCAGTGAGTTGATTGATCGTTAAATCGAGGACCCGAAGATGGGTACAATTAGCAAGAGTTTTTGGGATTTCCCCTCCAAGTTTATTTCCCCATAAGAATAAGTTTTCCAACTGAGATAGCTTGCCACCAAAATCCCATGGAATGTGTCTGGTTAACTGGTTATGATGCAGTTGCAGGTCTAAGAGAAGAGTACAATTAGAGAGGAAGGGTTGAATTTTCCCTGAAAGATAGTTGTGACGAAGATATAGGGTATTAAGCTGAGAAAGCCTCCCTAATTCAGAAGGAATAGAGCCATGAAGCTGGTTATAACCCAGAGAAAAGTTTTTCAATGAGGACATGTTTCCAAAGGAGGTAGGAATGGAGCCAGTCAGTTTGTTTATTCCTAGCCAAAGGAATTTCAAATTTCTTAGAAGCCCTAATTCTGAGGGAATGCTTCCATTCAACAGGAAATTTTGAGACAAAGAGACTAGCTCTAAAAGACGACAACTACCAATGGTGGAGGGAATGGGGCCTTCCAGTTGGTTTTTGCTCAACCACAGAACTCTTAAGTGAAACAACCTCCCTAAATAATGCAGAATAGAGCCATAATGGCTATTGTTAGAGAGGTCGAGCACTCTGAGAAAGGAGAGATTAGCAAGAAGAGGGGAGATGGGGCCATGTAAGCTCATACCTATGAGATTTAGTGAAACAACTCTCTAGTTGCGTAAAGAGCATTGGACTCCAGTCCAGCTGCACAGGGACACACTGGTATTCCAACTTCTTAATGCCATGTTTGGATCCAAGCTGAGGGTAGCCCTGAATGCCATCAGAGCCTGCTCATCAGAAGCATTGTTGAGGTGAGAATGAGCTGTTGATGCTAGAAAGAAACCCCATGAAGAAGACAAAAGAAGAAAGATGAACAATGGACAAGGCAGTCTCATGGGCTTCTTGGGCTGAATAGGCGTTCTCAATTGCCGGCCATACTTTCCACTGGGAATCATCGTTAAGCTAAAGGTCGAATAATGGAAAATGAGAATGGACCAGTGCGCAAACCGTTTCAGCGTCTAATCTAACGACTGAAACCTTTGCAATCGTCTAACATATAATCCTATGGCGTATAAAGACACCAGGTAAGCAGAAAGGGGAGTTGATTTTAGAGGGAAACGCCTTACGACGTAAAAATAGTCTTCAATATTTATAATTTCTGATTGAAACATACTTGCCAAGTTAAACTATATCAAATAAAAAATAAATTAAAAATCACACCAGTATATAATTTTTATTAGATAAATTATTAGAAAATAAAATAAACATACTTACAAATTTAATTGTGTCAAATCTATTCTCACATAAGAAATATATAATTTTCTATATTAATGAATTATTAGAAAATATGGATGAATTTTGACCAAATACACGAGTGAATTTTAATATATATATTTTAATTGAAATGGTTTGAATGGATTTTCTTTTTCCTTTTATCAAATTTTTCCTTAAACTTAAATTTGGACTTAAGAACTATCCAAATCCATATCGTTCAGATATGTACTTGAAAATTGGAAGCTTAATGTTGTTAGCAAAATAATCTAATTTAAATGAGACTATGTGAATGCCTATATTTAATGTTGGTGTTAATATTCAATAATCCCTTTTGCTATTTATCTAAAGAGTCTTTATTTTTGAACTCTCTATGTTTTTTGAAATTTTTTCAAGATCATATATTAAACATAAAGGATCTACAAAGAAAGTTGGAGAAAATCCTCAAATCTTTCCAGTATCTCATCAAGTCTTAGATATCTAATGTATCCATCAATCTTATCAAAAGTGAACATCATTCCTTCATGCTAATTTGGAATTTATCTTTTTTATTACATTGTTATCTCATTAGCCAAAAGCCCAAATCTTATTTCATTATTACCTCATTACCCAATGGCATGACATTTTTTTATTAGAATGATTTAATCATATTTTTTTTATGGATAAGATGGTGTTTTTCTAATTGTGGTTTATGGTTAGTGAGTGACATTTACATCCATGGACAATAATTTGGGCAGATCCACTTGAAGAGATCCACGAGTTGGCTTATCTAGTCAGGGCTAACCCCAAGGGTGTCGAGGAGATTTGACCCATGACCTCCCAATTAGCAAAATACTTATCAAACATAACCTCAAAGACTTCTAAAAAATTTTAGACCGTAACCTCACAATTAACAAAGAACTTAACAGACCAATTAAACTATCCCTTAAAATAGCGTTATATCTAAAAAGCATTTTTTCCTCTTTCCCTTGAGGCTCATCATATATTAAATATTAACGTCAATCGATATATTGGTGGGAAGTTTGTACTCTTATCATCACCATATTGCTTAAGTTTTTTTAGCCTCATGCAGCAAGTTTGAGTTTTTTCTTTTATTCCTCTAAAATGTCTACCGTTGTGTATTTTTTTAATAACCAAAAGGCTATTTGGAATCAATGCAGATTGTGGAGATGAAAGTACACATGTGCTGCAGAGGCTGCGAAAAAAAGATTCGCAACGCTCTTTCTAACCTAGAAGGTATGGTGTAATAGCCTCTCTAATAGATGATCTCTGTCTGTTTTATTTTTTTTATCATAGTCTGCCATGTACTGGTGACAGCGGTGTAAAAATCATTTATTAACATAATCTGCACCGACCTGTTATTATTAAATGCAGGTGTCGACACAATAGAAATTGACATGGCGATGCAAAAAGTCATAGTGAGTGGCTACGCGGAGACGAAGAAGATTCTGAAGTGTGTGAGGAGGACCGGGAAGAAGGCAGAGATTTGGCCTCACCCTTATAACAACGAATACCATCCTTTCACTGCCCATTACTATGGTCAACATACAAACTATATGCTTGCAGGTTCCTCAACTTACAATTACTATAAGCATGGTTACAATGGGAGCAGCCATGGCTACTATCAAACTGCTCCCTTCTCTACCATTGTAGACGACAAGTCATCCACTATGTTCAGCGACGAAAATCCCCATGCATGCTCTATCATTTAGAGACTGTTTCTTCGGAAAAATATTTTAGTCATCCAATATAATTTCAACCCAAGAGAAAGGAAAAGCAGCGGCTAGACCTCCTTGTTCTCTTTGTTGTGCATAATTTGTTTATAATAACTGTTCTCCGTGTATCTCTCTGGTATCTTTATTAGTTGCATGATGTTTTTAAGGTGAATATATGGTTTTGAAAATGATACTGATTGAATAATAAAGAAGTATTTTTTAACATGAACGGATGGTTTTGAACATGGTTGCAAAATAAGATAACTAAGGGAATTTAGTAAAAGTGAGGTTTAAATGATATGTTACATTATTTTTTTTATTTTAATATTATTTTTTTTTTAATTTGTAAGTGTGTATATTTAAATATGGTTTTATATATAAATATTTTAAAAAAATAATTAAATAAATATAGTTATCTCATATACATCAAAGTATTGTGTTTAATTATTTTTCCAAGTTGTTTTTAGAAATGTTAAATGATATTAAAAATGAATAAAGGAGATGTTTGAAAACATGAAAAGAGAAGTGTTATTATCCAAACAGGTATTTAATATAAAGTAGAGCATGTTATAAATTTATGAAGGATTAATATGAATTCTATAAAAAGATTAGTATAAGTATTAAAAAGTACAATTACATCCAAATAAATACAAAGAATAATCTACTATTTGAATATGATATAGTTAATGTGGAGCCCCAAGGGTTAGTTTAGTTGGTCAAAATCAGTGCCTCGCCATCGGGAGGTCACGGGGTCCAATCTCCCCAAAGCCCTTAGTTGCTAGCGGGCCACAGGGCTATATTCCCTTCGGGGTCGATCAAACCAGATATTTCTGTGAACATAGCACCACCCGTTGACCAGGGTGTTTGTGAACCACAGCCTAAAAAAAAAAAAAGGATATAGTTAATGTGGAATTTTGATCAAAATCACACATGGCTTGGACACAAATAATGTTTTAAAAAAAAAGAAATTAGTGCACTTGAAAGTGAAGCTTTTAAAAAACACAAAAAAATATATATATACACATGATGTTCAAAGGAGGACCAATAGACACGATATGAATTCCTTGATAGGTAATCCAAAGGGAGCAAAGGTGTCAAAATCATCAAAATACATCTATTTTGGCACTTTTGTCAAATTTTTTTTTATATTATAAAATCACACATGGCTTGGATACAAATAATGTTTTAAGAAAACAAGAAATTAGTGCACTTGAAAAGTCAAGCTTTTAAAAAGCACAAAAAGATATACACACATAACGTTTAAAGGAGGACCAATAGACATGATATGAATTCCTTTATAGGTAATCCAAAGGGAGCAAAGGTGTATGATAAAAAATCATCAAAATGCATCTATTTTGGCACTTTTGTCAATGTTTTTTTAGCTAAACTCTAAATATTGATTTGCATTTCACTTTGAAAATGCCTTTTTCTCATGTTTTCACGTTACCTTGGGATTTTCCATATCTTTAAATCCATTTTTAAGCCCACAAAGTGGGTTTCCTACTAGATACATTAGATACATGCTAGATAAACAAGTATAAAAGAAAATTCAGGTGTACTTAAAAAAAAGTGTAAAATGAAGCTAAGGAATGACATGTGGGTAGTAGTGGAAGAATTTGTTTAGAATGGCATAAAGATAATTCTGTAAATAAAAATGAAAGTGAATATTTGAATAAGTGGAAATAAAAATGAAACTTGTGAGTGATAATAGAAGAACATGTGCAGCGTGGTATAGAGAACATTGTTAATAAAAGTGAAGTTGATACTTCAAGAGAGAGTGTGAAAGTAGTATGTATTTTAATCTCAAGAGATTAAGCGGGAATAGGCATAGAGCTGGTATTTATAAAAGTTATCAAACTCTTATTTAGGGTGGTTGTCTATAAATTCTCCCACACAAATTGTTAACATATATGAAACTTTTATTGAAAAATAGGATGAAATGCCCTTAAAGAGGTTAAATTGTTGCAATGGGTCCCAATATGCCTCTTAGTTTTTTAAGAGATATTGTGAGTGTAATGTGATTAAGATCGAGTACGAGGATATCATGAATGTTTTGTGCCTTACAAACTTGCTTTCTCCATACTTGTCAAATAGCCTCTGACACCTCTTATCACACCAACTTCATCGGTGGTACTAACCTCTGAATGTAGAATCTAGCCTCACTCACATAGGCCATTTACTCATTTCCATGGACATTAATCCATCTAGCATGATGTCTCCATTAACCCAACAACTAATATTTTTGTTAAATATGATGTAGTGGTTAATTTACTTATTGACATAATTTTCTTCCACATTTCTCTTCTCTAGCTCCATCTAGATTACTGACCACTCATTACATAAATGTTTTTTTACAACATCTATGAGCCTTGCATCTTTAAGAAATTTCTATGGGTTAGACATCTATCATGACATTTTGATACCACTACACTTAAAATGTTCCTAGAAGTTACAATGTCTATGTAGATAATTTAGCAAATTAGATACTAGATTTCACATTATGCATAATTAATGCAAGCATGAATGCGAAGGTCCATGTGAATACATAATGGCGTTTACAAACCATTACAAGCTTATAAACAAATCCTCCTATCGTGCAAGAAAAAAAATTCATATATATCAATATACATCATAAAATGTTTTTTGCATAAAATTTGTTCATCACAAAAGTAGAATACATGGCAATATGTAAAAAGCAAGGTCACTCTTCCTTCTAGCAAAAGACGAGAATCTTGCTAGCCCATATGGTGGAGAAGGCAATCCAAATGTCACATGCATCTCATCAATAATGTGCAACCTTGCCTCTAAGGACCCTCCATTAGGTAATGCAACCTTTAAAACAATGACGGTTAGGGGCCTTCACTCTACAAGCATGCCAACAAAAATGGGAATTTTTGTTCGTTATAAAGAGTATAACAACATCCGAGTATAAAACATGTGAATAAGGTTGGGTGGTACTCAAGGGAATGGAACCCTACATCAACAAGTTACAACCATGTTTTAGGGGTGACAAGTTTCAAGTGAAAACTTTCTCCCTAAGTATTTCATTTATCATTAGATTAATTGATGTTCAATTTGAATTTGAGATTTGAGTTTAGCATTCATTGCTTTGTGATTTCTTGGGATTAGGCTTGTGGCATGTGGTCTAATAAATTATTTGCAATTTTTAACTAAATATTGAGCCTTATTATTATTCAAATGATGTCTCAACTTTCCCTCTAGTAATTTCCAAGTTATTTGATGGCAAATTATGTTTCAAAATTTGGTACAATTGCAAGTTTCTCTATGCTAGAAGATGACCAATATTAAATATTTATGCATCTAAGGAAGAAGCCTTATAAACAAAAATCATGTTAAATAATTTCTAAAAATTAGAAGTACATAAATATTAATGGTTTTCATTTTTATTATGTCATTGTGGGACATATAAGATTTTCAAACTTATATTAGTATGGTTCAAACCAGGGTTATTGTTTCTTATGGTGTTATATATTTCTAAGGTTGATAATGTTGATGGGATGTAACCTTCAGGTGTGCATCCATTGCATGTAATCCCATGATGTATGGTCTATGCTACAAGAGTTATGATATGGCTTAGTCAACTTTCACCATGTGCTTGTACTAGTTGGCCCTACATGCAAATGAGAAATAAACTCCATATCTATACTTTGATATGGATTTCATTTTTATCAATTTGTAATTTAGCAATTTTCTCATTTCCCATTATCTTAAGCCTTATTTATATCATCATTAGGTTGTCAACTTATGTGTTGGTTTGTCTCTAGGTTATTGAGTTTTTATCTTGCGCATGGGGTGGTTACATTTCATGTTAAGTGGCATTGTATGGTTTCATTCTCGCATTTCTATATCTACTCTATATTACAACCTAAAACATCAACCCTTTTGAGCGTTTAAGGATCTACTGAAGCTACCTGCTGAGACACCACAATTTTTTCCTTGCTAGATAAGTTTTAAGGGTGGTTGCGTCCACTCTTCATAACAAAACATGACCATTCACATCTTGTGCACCTTGAAACATGTGACCATCGCGAGCTAAACTAATATCAACATATGACCTCCTTCCCAACTTTTGAATTTGATAATCTCAAGGAGAATTTTCACATGATGGGATGTATACCTTGTATGCATCATCACGAACTAAATTAAATTCAAGAATTAATGAATTCACTAGAACATCCAAGCTCATCCCTTCAACCTATTATAACATATCCTTAATCCCTACAATGAAGGCCATACCAAGGGGAAAAGGGGAGAGAACTCTTATGCAAGTTTATGTCATTGAAATCTATGTTACCTTCATTTATGTTGTTGTGTTCATGACACATTTGGGAGGTTAAAGGAGGAGCAAAGATAAAGGGCGAGGAGTAACATGTAGTTAGAACCTAATTTGAACTTATTTTACTTTTGCATTTTTTCTCTCATTATTAATATCATGGATCTATATGGTTTCCCCCTCCACACTTTATGTATTTTATGTGCATGATGTATCAAGCAATTGACCTTATTTTGATTGATTAGATTAGACCTTTTTTTATTAGTTTCCTATCATCTAGAAGAGTTTAAGAAAGTTGTTTTATTTATTTGTGTGTAGGCAACAAGTTGAACTAGAGCTAGGATCCTAAGAGCTATTCCCAATGGATCACGTGAAGATGAACATCCAAAAAAAAATCACACATTCTAAACTTCCTTATCTTCTTGCATCTCATTAAATTGATATTCTTCCAAGTCTAGTGGATTTCTATATAGATTTCCTCCCTCCTTTTGTCATGATTCAAGGAAAGGATCATGGGACAACTCACTTGTCTATAGGATATATTTTTCCATTAGTAGTATTGGTGACTTCACTAGGGGAAAACTTAGTTTTTGTCCAAGAGATCGTGTCCCCATATTTGTATGACTGATTTATTTACAAGTTATAATTGTTTCTCATTTATTGTTTAGGGTGATTATGGCCTCAAGTTTTCAGTTTTATTTCATTTTAATGCACAATCGCAGTCTAATTTGTCAACCAACAGACCAATTTTATTCTGTGTTTGGTTGCAATCGTGATCATTTACATACAATCACTCTATTAAGCACCAGCAATGTATGACCACCCCTATGCATGAATATTTTTCTGAATCTATTGTTTTCAAATGTTCAAACCTGATTTTTCAATTATTTTTAGTTTGTATCTAGCCTAGATTTTTTTTTTAATCCACCAACGATATATTTTCTTGTTGGAAGTGGTTTTTTAATGTGGTTTACGTATACTAGATATTGGTGGCTATTACTTCCATGGAAACTATCCAAGTAGATCCACCCAAAGGTATCACTTCCCACCAACTCATTAGCAAAGCCTAACCCTGACAGTGTCGAGGCAAATTCACCCTATGACCTCCCATTAGCAAGATGCTTTTAACGACAAGAACTCGACCAAATAAACTAACCCTCAAGGCTTGCTGGAAGTGGGTTTGATGATAAGTGAGTGCCCATTCTCCTTTCCATGTACTTGTGCGCATGACTAATGTTTTCCATAATCATTGGTCTATAGATACAATCTGAGGGGTTCTATCACAATTTCTTGTTTCTAGAAATCCAATTTTGTGTGCATTACTTATGTTTGTCATAAGAAGCGACTTTAATACATTGGGGAAAAATGGATGTTTTTCTTTTCTTTATTTCGGGTTTGAGTCCCATTATAAACATTGAAGGGTGTCATGTTGTATCGATATCATTTTCATACACTTTGGGTTTTTTATGGTTATCTATTTAAGTTGTCTTCCTCTTTTCGTTAGAAATAAACTTGGCATTTCATTCAAGAACTCTAGATTAGATTTTTGTGCATTTTTAAAAAGAAAGAGAATAATTATTTTCTATTTGATTTCTTGTATATGTGCTTGATTGATTGGTAGTTTGGAATTATTAAATTGGTGAATGTCGGATAGTTAATAAATTGAAATAAGAAAGCAAACTTTCTCCCTTCTATAGATATATTTCAGTGAACAAAAAATTGCATGTTTGCATAGTACTTTAAATACTCTTTGTGGGTTAATAAAGAGTCACAAAACCATTTAGTCTTCATTCCTCACATTTATGAATAAACAAAAACCATTAAAAAAATATGATTAATTAAAATTCATGTACATTTTTCTTATAACAATCTGAGAATTCTAAGATTTAGGGCCTTGGATTAAGATTGGAGAGTCAAGTCTTTATGGCCACAAAATTGAAACTAGAAATTGTTAAAGAGTGTAAATCCACTGCCACATTGAACACGTGTCAAAATTGTTCTCTAATATAGGAGTTAAACATGAGGTCACACCGGAGGCACATGGAGTGATATATCCATTTCATTTTCTTTTTGATGTTCATTTGGATTACTATGCATACGAGGATCTCTCGAGGGAACTTGGTTATTTTTTAACAATCTTTGTTGAGATTTCAAAATTAGTTCCCCTATCCATGCATATGGTCCTAACCCATGAATGTTCCCCACTATTGTTTCGTAGTGAGGTGGTGACTTTAGTAATCAATTTGTAGGACATCCAACCTAGGTGATTGTGTAGGTGGGAAGTCCTCATGGTACATGAGGAAAACATCATATTACCACATCAACACTCCTAAGTGTTGCACATAGTGATTTCATTGATGACAAAAAGATGTAATTGATGTCAAAGGGAAGGCTTGTGACAATAGAAAAATCATTCATGATGCCTAATGGAGTAGTAGGACTCTCCATGAAGTAGTATGACAACTTCATCTCTTCTAGGATATCATAACATGAAGATAAAAGCATTTGAATTTTATTGGGTTTTTGAAGTTATAATGCTCAAAATATCCTAAAAATAACATGGTTGTGTAGGTTTCATCAATACCTTTCCAACCATATATCTTGCTCAGAAACAATCCTCCTGAATGATAAGTTACGACCAATTGAAGTTTTAGTATTAAATCAAGGGACGAAACTTTAGGGAAAAAACAAAAACATTAAATTCGTTAATTGGTTTGCATGCTCCGGGTGGATCCACCACTAACTGATCAATCCACGAACTTGGGCATGAAAACCTACAAACTCTTTAATGTCACTAAGTAGTATGCAACTTTGAGTAAATCCATGGTTGGATGAAATCAAAGATGTGCAACCTTTAACTAGGACCTATCGACCCAATCACATGGAAACGCATGCAAACATCTTATTGGTTGATGACATGGACCTATTGATGACTAACACATGGCACCCTTTCACATTCATTAGCACACATCAGTTGATGATGTAATCATGAGTGATGTGGCACCACCATAGGTCACCATGAGGCAAGTATTTTTGGAAAAATCTAATTGGTGAAAGAACCAGAAGTGGGTGACATTTGGAACCTATCATGGGTTTCCACGTCATGTAATGACATCATCTTGAAGAAGACTAGGGAACCCTAAGGACCCAGTCATATGGAATGGTCATGTGGTCGATGGCATGAGGTTTAAGGCATGAAGGTCCAGGACATATGTAACGATCACATGGTGAGAATGGCCTGGGCCTTAGAATTTGAATTTTGGCCCACAAATGGCTAACATGGCCTTGATACATGTGTAACAGTCATATGGTGAGTTTGGAAATTGACCCATGGTCGTCCAACCTTTCCTTAGGACCACACGAAATATATATATATATATATATATATATATACACACACACACACACCAATACGCAATCGACCAAAAAAACACAACTTGCAACACACACTCTGTGGTGAATACAATTTAATGACATTTTGTTGATCATGGTTTCAAATTAGATGAGTGATGTTATTTTGTATTTTGGCTTCTTGCAATGGTGGATCATAGGCACAAAAATGGATCATAGGTGCAAAAATGGTTCATAGATGCAACATTGGTTCATAGGTGCAACATATATATGTTCTATTTGTAGTGGTGGCTTCATGGATAGTGGTGAGTCCATATGACTCTTGCAGAGAGATAGGCCATGGAGGATGAGCCATGGTGATAAAGATTTCAATCATCGGTGTTGAATTGTGTCAAAAAATGGCCATGCGCCACCCCCAACCCTGAGCATAACTCTAATATATTATAAGACCATGGTATAACAAGGACCATCATGCAACTTGATTAGCGAGGAGTTTGTGTTGTGACTATAGAGACCGAGGTTCGAGCCCTATCGATAGTCAAGCAAGCGATTTTTTTATATTAGGTTCATTTTTTAGAATGAATAACTGACCACCAGTGGGCATCGCTAGAATCTGACAGGTTGCTAAAGGGGGCCTCGAAAAGGGCTCTAGAAAAGGACTTTATGTAGAGAATTTAACTTAATATAAAGTTTTATATGGTTATTTTTAGTTTATGGGGGTAAATATTGGTACAAATTGGATTCAAAAATAAGTTGTGCAATCAAGGATAATAAATGAACATAACCAGATGGGCATGATGCTCTTTTGACTATTTGATGCCCAAAATGTCTTATGTGTTTTTTAAGGGTCTATGAGCATGTGGCTATTGTTTTGGATATACGATGTAAACAGGTTCTAAGAAGGGGTTGAATGACAAAATTGAAGAACTTGTTGAAGCAGAGTATGGGAAGTAGTATGAAAACCAACAATAATGATTGATATGAATTTTGTTACAGTATAATGGTTGCAGGAATTGTGGTAGTGAAGTGGTTGTCAGTTGTAAGGAAGTACAATGATTTCAGGCTGTATGGAAGTACAATGGTTGCAGGTTGTATGGAAGTACAGTGGTTGCAGGTTGTGTGGAATTGCAATTATTACATGTTATATGGTAATGTAATGGTTGTAGGTTTTGTTGTGACAAAACTTGGTGATTGTGATTGCATTTTGTGATTGTCCTTTTCATAGAAAATTCAATGATATATGATTACAGTGGATCTAGTTTGAAAATGAGATGAAATAGAGCTCCACGAGGAAGTTGAAGAAGGAGGTGGGTTCCTCCACTAAGGTTGGAGCCTAGAGCAGGTTGGAGCCTACTCATTCTTGAGGTTGGAACCTCAATCAGGCTGTAACCTACGATGAGCAGTTGCTTGCAACTTTTGAGGTTAGTGCCTCAATCAGGTTGTAGCCTATCACAAGTGGTAGCTTACATTTCTTGGGGGTAGTTTCCTTGAACATGTCATATCCTGCAAATATATGTAAATGAATTGAAGAAAAAGATGAAGAAGATTGGTGGTTTTCTCCCGTATGAGTTTCCACCTAAAAAAATTGTGTCTTTTTTGTGATGATCTCTTTATTTATTGTTGATATGATGCATTATTTTGTTTATTGATATACTACAAGTGGTTAAAGATTAATTTTTACATTTCTAATTGATGAAAAGTTGTAAATTGGTAAAATATATAACACATTGATATACCTTCCTCCCCCGCCTCCGCCCCACACCCACCCCCCCCCCCCCCATCTTAATGTGTTTGTTGGGTCTAACAAGTGGAATTAGAGCTAGGTTACCTTCAAAATAGTTAACTAATACAAGGTTGAAGATCAAGGAGAAATGGCCATGACCAAAAAATTGGGGAAGACCCCTATGTTTGATGGAACCAATTATGCATTTTGGAAGCTAAGGAGGGAGACATATCTCATTTCATTGGGAGAAAAAGTATGGGAAATTGTGCAAACCAAATATAAAATTCCTAATGATATTTCGATAGTTACAAAAGAGAAGAATCTTACACATATAATGCACAAGATAAGAATGTTTGTTTTTCCTGAGGAGGGAAAATCCGTACAGATCAAACCAAAGGGATCACATCCCACTAGCCAAACCAGTAGAGCCTAACCCTAAGGTAATCAAGGAGAATTGAACCTGTGACCTCCCAAATGACAAGGTACTTAGCAATGGGGACTCAACCAATTGATCTAACCCTTGGGGCTTGCACAAGTTAAGAATGTTATCTTAGGTAGCTTGGAAAAATTAGAATTTGTCAAAGTAATGCAATGCAAGTCAACTTATGAGGTGTTGAATAAGCTCAAAACTTATTATGAAGGGGATGAAAAACTCAAAGAAGTTAGGTTGTAAGCACTCAAGGGACGATTAGAAAGTTTGAATATGGAAGAAGATGAGGATATTTCTTCATATTTTCTTCAAGTAGACAATATAGTCAACTCTTGATTACAGGTATTGGTGAAAAAGTTTTGGATAACTATGTTCTTCGAAAAGTATTGAGATCATTTCCATCAAGATTTAATCCTAAAGTATCAACCCTTGAGGAACTATCAGAATTAGGTAGGATGGCATTGGAAAAACTTCATAGAAATCTCTCCGCTTATGAACTAAGGATCAAGGAAGGCAAATCAAAAGTCAAGGAAGTAGATTTAGAAGCAAAAAAATAAGAGAAAAAGCAGAAAGAGAAAGAAGAATCTAAATCCGATGAAGAAGAAGTAGTGTTTTTCCGAAGGTTGAAAAGAGGAATTAGGAAGTTCAAAGGCAAGCTATCTTTCAAATGTTTTGAATGTGGAAGAATTAGTCATTATGTATCCAAATTTCCTTATGCCAAGATGAATGATATTAATGATGAGTCGAGATTCAAACCCAAGGATCAAAAGAAGAAGCAAGCTAGTAAGAAAAAGAATTTTACTCAAAGGATCAAAGTGACACTAAAAGCAATGAATGTGTGACCAATGAAGAAAGGGGTGAAATACCATTCATGGTTGAGGCCGAAGAATCTAAAGCAGAAATTTATTATGAGGAATAACTCAAGAGTGCATTGAAGGAAATAAGGATCCTTCGAGAGAAATAATTTCAATTGATTCAACAACTTCAAGGAAAAATTCTAAATGAATACACCATTCTTGATCTCAAAGTTGAATGAGAAGAAGCAAAAAAGATAAAGGAGGTTCTATCTAAACAAGTAAATGAGAAGGAGAAAATATTTGAGCAACTAGAAGAAGAAGTTATCCTCTTTAGAGAACAATTATAGTATCTCAATTCAAAATTCCACAAAGGAATTGAGTCCCTGGATCACACTTTCAACATGCAAAGGTCCCCGCTTATTAATGTAGGTCTTCATTATCAAGAAAATTGTGATGCACCAAATATCAATGGTCCCCCAAGCTCATCAAATGGAGGTCATTCCAAAAAGCTTGATCATACATTCCTAGCATGCAACAAAAACTCTCTTGAAGATTTGAAGCAAGTGCTAAACCAAGACAAGCATGTTCATTTCAATGACACTCAAGATAATTCTAGGAAGGAGAAAAATACAAGGAAACTGAATGAAGAGAAAGGATCCATGAGCGTAAATAATGCAGGAAAATCAATGAATAAGGATCATCAGAAAACATCCACAAGCAACAATGGAGAATGTATTGAAAATCAACAAATGAATATGGACCCTCACAGAAAAGTCACGAAAAAAAATGAAGTAGGTATAAAAGATCAACAAATGAGTATGCCTCATGCAAGTGTTGAACAACATGGATACATGGATCCACCAAGAAGTAACTTCAAAAGATCAAGATTTCCTTATATGCCCACGTATCAAAATAAGTTCTTTGGGTATCATTTTCTATGTACTAAGTTTGGGCATAAAGTATAGGATTACAGAACCTATGATGTGGTTAGGTATAGAGGATATGATCAGGCACCTAAATGGAGACATGCAAACCAGATCAAGAGAATTCCCCAACCATTTCCATTGGTATTGAAGCCCAATTTTGAATTACGCATTTGTCACAATGAAGGTCATATGGCACAAGATTGCATATTCAACTCTAGATGGTACAATAGAGAAGGAATTTCTATCAATGCTAGTAGATGGATAAGACGTCAAAGAAGATATCAATTAGGTCTGATTCCTTAGATATATTCTCTTAGAGAAAGCTTCTTCAAGATCATTAGTTGTCAAATAAAATCAAAACTTGATGAAGAAACTACATGTATGAGGGAAGTATGTGGACTATGATTTGATGATGATATCTCATATGTAAAGAGAGGCCCTAATTAAAGTAGGCACACTTGAGAAATAATTGGATAATGCAGAGACAATAGGTACTTATAGATGAAGGAAAATTTTCAAATTATTCTATGTTGTATCGATTACTTTAGCCCAATTCCAAACTTCAATTAGCAATATTTCCAATTACAATTAATCTTTCCATTCATCAACAGGAATTGAAGATAGAAAAATATATGCAATGACAAAGAAGACAATCAACACATCAATAAGAGACACCAGATTTTCTCAAAGACCAAGGGAAACCCCTTTGAAATTCTTCTTTTATTAGGTTGTCATAAAATGTTTAGTAGAGAGTACAATGAGCCCAATAAAATATGATCACCAATACAACCCAATGAATTCAAAAACAAATTTACAGTGGAAAAATATATCAGAGACAACTTGATTTAGAGTTCAGGTATCTTTAGAAAACTTTAGATGATGGTCACCTATAGTCAAACCCCTAGACGCTCACTTCAAGTTAGCATGCGAGCATTTGTAGCTCCCAGATGCTACCTTGGACTTAGCATGTGTGCATCTATGGATGAGATTTTCCTATGATGTGCATTCTTTTGGAATAGAAACCCTAATTTTGTGTGAACTTTAGATCTCTGACTTTAGACCCCTATACGACATTTCCTTTGTTGATCTTGTGGAACCAGATCAGATAGAAGAGAAGATGATTCTTGCATGTGATGATGTCCAAATGAGCTTCTAGGTCACTTGTATTTATAGGCTTGTAGGGGTGTCCAATAATGTCCATTTCATGTTGAGGTCAACCTGTCCAAGTGTGCATGAGAGTGAAGCTGACCTGATCTAATATCCATGAGTGGGTGCATAAAATAAAAAACCAACTTCTACTTGTTTTAACGAGGTGAAATTTAGGTAGATTTTGGTCCTCTTGAAAAGAGGAATTGAATTCCATCATCATCTCCATCAAATGAGTAGTCCAAAGTGGAATTTGACCACAATTGTGTATTTTTAATGCTCCCTCTCAACTAGGGCGAATTCCACCAGTAAAACTTGCCCATAGATCAATGTGTTATCATCTCATCTTGTGTACACATATTCTAAACTCTATTTATTGAAACATTCTCGAATCTAAAGAAGAAGAAGCACGGGGAGCAAAATCTATCACCCTCTATCAATGACCTACAACTTAAAATATTTGTCAGTGGGCTACTACCCAGAAATATGTCATTGGGCTACTACCCAAAAAGATGTCATCAGGCTACTACTCGAAAATATGTCATGGGGGAGCTACAACTCAACCCATATAGAGCAATAGGTGATGTAGGGGAGCTAATACTCGACCCATCCTATTGCCTACCAATCTTCCCAACAATGACCCCTAAGAGTCATGTGGTAGAACACCTGCATCATAATCCTAGCTCGAGTGAGATTTCTGACTTACCAAAGGTAATGATCTCACACCCCCAAGCCCCCTCACCCATTGGCCAGACGAGGAGGGATAATCCCAACAAGCCCAACTTGTGGGTATGATGCTAACTAGGGTATGCTCTATAAAGACCAATATATATTGCAACTCTATGGGTAAGAGATAGGGGTGATACCCTATTGTCTAGAGTTCCCTCAACCCTAGGATCCATCTATCTCAGTTCCTCACCCTGGGAGCTTAGATAGGGTGGAAGAGTATGGCTTAGTGTCTTCGATCAATGGTGCCCCTTATCAAGAGGGGTCACATCCAACAGTCCAAGCTGCTCTCTAAAGACCAATAACTTCCCTTTTGGAAAAGCCTTGGTGAGAATATTTGTAATCTTCTCATCTCTCGATATGTCATGGACTTGAATGACTCCTCTTTTCACCATGTCTCGAATGAAGTGATATCAAATCTCTGTGTGCTTGTACTTGTCATGAAATACAAGATTCTCTTGTAGACATATCCCACTCTTGTTGTTGCAATATATCACTGTAGTGTCTAGGACCTGCTCAAATAACTCTCCAAAGAGCTTCCTCAACCAAACTGCTTTGCAACTAGCCATTCTAAAAACAATATACTCTGCCTCAGCAATACTCAATGTTATGGAATTTTTCTTCCTACTCATCCAATATATCATGGCAGATCTAAGACTAAAACAACATCCTAGCGTACTTTTCCTGTCAATAACATTTCCCTCCGAGTCAGCATCAGTGTATCCATGAAGTCGAACATCTCCGGCAGAGTATCTCAAACCAAGTGTAATCGTCCCGTGAAAATATCTCAAAATGTGTTTTGCAATGTTCCAATTTGCATGGAGAGGCTCGATCATGAATTGACTCAATGTGTTCATTGCATAGCATATGTCCGGATGGGTGTTCACAAGGAACATTAGAGCCCCAATCAACTATCTATACTCGGATGGATTTGCCAAATCAGGTCCTACAACTTCTCCACATAACTTCTTGAAGTTCATTTCCATCGTTGTGGGTAGGGACTTGCATTATATCATTCTAAATATGTCCAACAACTTCACCACATATTTTCCTTGTAAAAAGAAAATCTCTTTGGGCCTTTGCCACACCTCAAGGCCTAGAAAATAGTGCATGAGTCCAAGGTCCTTTATCTTGAATTCATAGGATAACACCCTCTTACACTAAATCATCAAAGGCTCATTACCTGCCAAGAATAGATCGTCAACATATAAAACCAAAATCAGCGGCATATCTTGGACTACCTTGAAGTAGAGGTTGGGATTGACATTGCTTCTTGTGAATCCCAGCTTCACCAAATAACTGTCTATGCAGGTGTACCATGCTCTTGGAGCTTGATTCAAACCATACAATGACTGATTTAATCTACAAACATGTGTCTTTCGATCCTCTACTTCAAAGCCCTGTGGTTTCTCAACGTATACTTATTCTTGTAACATGCCATGGAGTAATGTGGTCTTTACATCCATATGATGAAGGGTCCATATTTGACTTGCATCAAGGGAAACTATCAAAATAATGGTTGTATATCGAGCCACAGGTGAAAAGATATCATCATAATCTTCTCCCTCTTTCTGGGAGAATCCTCGAACCATGAATCTTACCTTGTATTTTTCAATACTTCTACCAATTCCATTCTTGATCTTGAATATCCACATTAAAGTTACCACAAATTTCCCCTTCAGTCTCGGCACAACATCCCATACATCATTCTTCATAATAGATTCATATTCCTTGACCATAACATCTTTCCAAAATTATTCTTTTATGACTTTTTGGAATGTGGAAGGTTCGGCTTGAATCATAGTTCTCATGGGTGCAACATATCCCTCATACCTATATGGCTTCTTCCTTTCTCTAAGCAATCTTCGAACGGGCACATGACTATCAACATCTTGAAGAGTGTCACAGAGCCAAAGTGGTATCTTCCTAGTAGAAGGATTATTAGGAGGAGAATCTAAGGGATCCATGGGCTCCATGGGATCCAAAAATATCAGTCTTGAATTCGGACAAGGACAAGCCATCCAAGATATTGATATCACCATTCTTCTCGGGAAGAGGAGGCAGAGGAAATTCTCTTGCTTTTCCAAGAGTGAAATCTTCATCAAATTTAACATCCCTACTAATTTTGACCTTCCTTTGACCAGGAATATATATTCTAAATGCTTTATAATTTTCACAACACCCAACAAATGTACATTTTCTTCTTGTTGCTTCTAATTTGTTCCTTTTTTCCTTCAACACATGGAAATATACAAGACATCCAAATATGCATAGATGATTAATGTTGAGCTTCACACTTGTAAATACTTCTTTGAGAGTATTTTTTTCCAAAGCTTGATGAGGCACTCTATTTTGAACATATACAACAGCATGTGAAGCTTCGGCCCAAAGAAATATGGAGCATCACTTGAGTGGCTTCTACTATAGACCTGTTCTTCCTTTCAGCTAGACCATTTTTTTTGGGAGTATATGGCACAATTGTTTCCTTCTTGACACCTTCTTTTTTGCAAAAGTCAATGAATTCATTTGACATCTATTCTCCACCATTATCGGACCTGAATATTTTGATCTTCTTCCTTGTTTGTTTTTCAACCAATGCTTCAAACTCCTTAAATGTTTCGAAGGCTTCTTCCTTAAGCTTCAAATAGTATATCCATGTCTTCCTTGAAAAGTCATTAATGAATGTGATGTTGTAGAGATATCCACTAATAGAGTGCACATGCATCGGTCCACATATGTTGGAATGAATGAGATGGAGGATGTCAATGGTATTGTTTTCACTAGAGGGGAATGGCCCCCTTGTCATTTTTCCACTAGCACATCCTAGACACCCTCCATCATGTTGAGGTTGAACATCCCTGAGACCAAGTTCTCCAATTTTGAAAGAGCATCATAATGAAGATGAACCAACCTTCAATGCCATAGTTCGCTTATATGATTTGTATTATGAACCAATGCTAGTAGTGGTCTTCGAATGACCCTATAGGTTCCTTCTTATCTTGTTCCTAAATTGAATGCATCTCTAATAAGTGATCCAATAGGATAAGTAAGAACATTTCCTTTGATGAAAACAACCCTCATCCCTTTGTCTTCCAAAGAGGATATTGATACCAAATTCTTATTTAACCTAGGAACATATATTACATCATGTAGTACAATAGATTCCCCAGAATTCAAATGAAATTTGATAGATCCAAAACATTTAACGGGATGAGTGGAGTTGTCTCCAAGAATGATTTTCAAATTTGACTCCCTCTCTACCAAATTAGAGAGAACTTCTTTGTAACTAGAGAAGTGATGAGTGGCTCCACTATCAACCAACCAACTATCCCACGAATCTGGAGGAGATGAACTAGTGAGTGAAAATAAGAATATATTCATATTGATTTTCAACATTACTTTCATACCTAGATAATTTTGACTTCTTTTGTGGATGACAATCTTATTCATGGTCACTTAGAGCATATTTTCTTCTTCTATCATTTCTTCCATTGCAGTCATTTCTTCGGTCATATCTTCTTCTTTAACCATTGAACGTATTGTTGTTTCTTCTAGTATTATAATGTGGTTCATTGTTCTTCTTAGGGAAATCTCGAGCATAGTTCCCTTTCTTCGTACAATTGTAGCATTCAACATTTGCATATTCCTTTCTTCCACCGGAATTTCGAGGAGGAGGATTTCTTGAATTTGATGGACCTCCTTTCCCTTTTTCTTCTTCTTGTCATGAGCGATGTATGCAGTAGGTTCTCCTTCTTCATGATTTTGAACCCTTCCTCTTTCTATGATCCTTGTCTCTTCTTGAGTGAGATTTCCAACAATTTCATCAAATGAAGGGAGGACATTTGTTTTGCTTATAGTAGTGATGAATGTTTCCCAAATAGGAGGGAGACCTCTTAGAGTCACGACCACCTGTTCCCTATCAGGCACAACTTCTCCAACTCTTTGCAATTGATCTCTAATATGAGAGATCCTCATTATGTAGGATTATATGGACTCTCCTTTGTTCATCTTGGTGTCTTTGAGTTGATATTTCAAGGTGAGGATTTCGTTCAAATTATTGACCTCATACATGCCGAATACCTTATCTTACGTGTCTTTAGAGCTTCTAAAGTTTCCAACATATGCAAGTATATTATCTTGTAATCCATCAATTATAATTTGTTTTGATTTCAACTCACCTTTCTTGTGCTCATTCTTGGTAGTAGTGTATGCATTTTCTGGAGGCTCAGGTACCTTTCCTTGAATGTAGTCCAAAACATCATTGTTATCAGCTATGATATGCAACCTAACTTTCCATGTAGAAAAATTAGATTAGTCACCCAACTTCTCATCACTCTTGAAGTAGGAAGTCATCTTGACTTTGACTAGATTGGTTCTTTCAACTTTCCAAAGATGAGTGCTTCAAGGATTGTGTTGTCACTTGCTACAAAAAGTGTTTTCAGGTTGCCCAAAGTGCAAGACAATAGAAAAAATTTCAGCCACCTTCCAAGCCACCGAAGCTCTCAAAGATAAATCATAACATCTCCATTGGTTAGTTCTTGGAATAAGATTTCTAATGATATATGGAACTCCTCAAATGGACCCCAGAATCAGAAGATATGGGCTACTAAAGTTCAGGGGTTTTATTCCCTTTGAAATAAGGGAGAAGAGCATATTGGAGGTCCAAGAGCATATCGCAAATCACAATCAAAGTTTTCTTAAAGCAATAGTAAGGGAGGGCAGAGAAAACCAGTGATCAACAATCACCGATATCGAAGTTCGGAGGTTCCAATGATCCCGCATATGGGCGATCACAAATGTCAACAATTAGGCATATCGCTGAGGTGAATTGGCAATTGGCGATCGCAACAACACAGAGATATCACAAATAAAAAAATTGGTGGGTCAGGCAACATGACATATCAGAGGTTCCAGTGACATGGTGTATCAACGAATGCAATAGTTCAAGATCGATGCATCACAATTGGTAATAAAACAAATGACACCATTCCAAAGTTTCAATTGCAATTAAAAGTGTCAAGTTTTAAGCCGATAGTGCAAATCACCAGGAAAGGGATGAAAACATTTAACAATGGAAATCAACAAAAACTAGGGGAAGGTGGGCCTTTTTCTCTCTCCTCCAAGGGGCCACGTGGCATAATATTATTGGATCTGATAAACACATGGTGGTGCTAATGTCAGCATGACATGGTAGTAAAGAGGACACCTGGTACAAAGATATGGCATTTTCAAGGGTCCAAAGAGGGCATATCCGGGTGACACATGTCACCACTCAGGAAGTGCCACATTCCAGAGGATGACATCACATCAATGATCGCAAATCAGCACTTGCAACTTGAGGATTGCTGTTACCTTGAAGTTAAAACCCCAATTGTGATCCGTTGATAAAGGGGCTTTGATAAGGGGGATATCTCGTGGTCACATAAAGATTCAAGGAACTAAGGGTCGAACACTAAAGGGCTATCATAAATCGGAGATCAAAAACATGTTGCGGTTCAATATAAAAACCCTGACTTGAATCCGCCGATAACGGGTCCCTGATACAGGGGTTGGCCCACAGTCACATAAAGAGCCAAAGGAACCAAGGGCTAAGAGTGGAAGGTGGTTGGCGATTAGCAATCGACGTAACCTGATATTGCCTCACTCCAAGTTGAATCCTCAATTTGAAAATGCTGACTAGGGGGCTCTGATATAAATTATAAGCCCCAAGTCATAGCCTGCAGTTTTATGAAGAAGAAATACTTAAAGGGGATAAACCAAAGGGGACCAAGGAGCATTGGGACTCGCTGTTATGTAACACCTTTAAGAATAAAATTCCTGATGTAGTAATGTTCTGATAGCACAGTACAAAGCTTTGAAGGTGGATGGGTCGATAATTAGTATTGAATGAAGGCATGGTGCAACGTAAATCAGTATGGGGACTTAGTGAGACTTAATGCCTCAACGTGGAGCTCCACTCAGGCATAAATGTAAAGGACTATCTGAAAAAGCTCTGCTTCTACTCTATGACAAGAAAACATAGTTGATCACTACCAACTCCAAAGAGTGGAGAAGTCAAGCAGTTAAGGCGAAAGCGACAGGAACCGACCAAGCAGTAGGAAAGGAACATCATGTTAGAGACATGGCTTGATCAAGGGCCTTCGTGGGAACAATAAAAGGACATTTTCCTCCATCATCATTTAGTTTCCCTTGTTTCTATTTTACTATAATTTCTGTTTCTTCTATAATTTTTGTGTATTTTCAAGAAAGGAACCGAATCCTTTAGAATCATTTTGGGCAGCAGAGCTATCGCAGGTCGAGGCAGCTAGTCAATCGGATAGTTGACCCTTATGTGAGATATTTTTTAAATGTTGGTTCAAATCGCGCCCCCCCCCACCCACCTTCTCTGTATAAATAGGGGGGAGAAACACTTAATGGAGGTTCCAAAATTCTACACCCGAGTGGTCCAAATTCTTTGTTTCCATTTTGGTTCTAAATGCTTGTTCATGAGAGACTAGAGTGATATACATGCTGAATGTAATGGACTGGGGATTGGGACTCAAGGATTAATGAAACTATTATGTTGATTCCTATCAAAGAAACGTGCAATATGTTTCCTCTTTTATTTATCATTTCATGTATGTTTTTCTCCCTTTGAAATAGTGTAATCAAGTTGTTGGTTTCTCTTTGATTCATGGATTTATCTAGGATGCTAAATAAGTGAACAATCCTTGTGTTTAAGACAAAGTTAATTATTTTAGTATATAACCTGCAATACCTATGTAAAAGACAATTTTACCTATGTTATTCGATTAACCTGCAATACCTATGTGAGGCTACATTTACTCATGTTTTTTGGCAATAAAGGTACCCATGATCTATCTTGATGAAACCTTCATTAGCGCTCCACTGTTTCTACCATTCCACCTCTTCAATATTACATACCTCTACCAAGACATTGTTTCTTAGGATTCTGTTACAGCCCTATGCATCGAATCCCCTCCTTTCTCTCCTCCTCTTCACCTTTACTACAACTGCCATATTAAGCTGCCTGTTGTTGTGCGTCGGTCACTAGAACCATACATTCCTCTTTTAGGTTGGCCCGATTTATCCCCTAAACATTTGGATCCATGTATTGGCTTGAGTCTACCTTCATGAAGGATGATTGAACCAAGCCCCACCCCCTTTTATTATCTTTTTAAACTTCGTGACAATTGGAGTGCAACTGAAAGCCCCCATTGATAATCTTCCACGAACTCTTCTATCTAAGATGTCCTAAGCACTGGTCTATAATCAACCCAAAGGCTATCTCTAGGAAGCTTTCTATGTCTCTTGAAGTACTTATGCTATGGGTCCCAGAAAAAGCAACAATAGATTGTGTCCTTTTGGGCTTACCCTTCACCTTAGCTCTGATTCCGTGTTACTTTTCAGATTTCTTTATTTGTATCAATTATTTATCCCAATTCCAAACTTCAGTTAGCAATATTTCCAATTACAATTAGTCTTCCCATTCATTAAAAATAATTAAAGATAGAACAATATATGCAATGACAAAGAATTCAATCAGCAGATCAACAAGAGATACCAAATTTGGTCAAAGACAAGGGAAAAACCCCACTAGGGGGAAAACCCTTTGAAATTCTTATTTTATTAGATTGTCATAAAATGTTCAACAGAGAGTACAATGATTCCAATACAATATGATAAAAAATACAACAAATCAACTTCACAAAGCAATTTACAATGGCAAAATATATCACAGACAACTTGATTCAGACTTTAGGTAGCTTAAGAAAACTTTGGATGATGGTCAACTGTGGGAAACCCCTGGACACTCCCTTCAAGTTAGCATGCGAGCATTTATAGCTCCTAGATGCTACCTTGGCCTTATCATGCATGCGTTTGTGGACAATATTTCCGTCTGTTGTGCGTGCATCCAGAACAAACCCTAATTTTGTGTGAACTTCAGATCTATGACTTTGGACCCCTGTACGACCTTTCTTCTGTTGATCTTGTCGAACCTAATCAAATAGAAGAAAAGATTATGCTTGGATGTGATGATGTCCAAATGAGCTTCTAGGTCACTTGTATTTATAGGCTTGTAGGGTTGTCCAACAATGTCCATTTGATGTTGAGGCCGACCTGTCCAAGTGTGCATGAGAGTGAAGTCAACCTAATCCAATATTCGTGAGTGGGTGCACAAAATAAAAAACCAACTTCTTCTTGTCCGAACGAGGTGATCTTTAGGTCAATTTTTGTCCTCTCAAAAAGAGGAACTCAATTCCATCATCATATCCATAAAATAAGTAGTCAAAGTGGAATTTGACCACAGTTGCATATTTTTAACAAGAAGCATGATTTTAGAGGAAGATTTTTGTTTAGTCAATTTAATGTCTTAAATTGCTAACATAAATTATCGACCGAGGTTAGTAAACTGATGAAGTGTGTTGCACAATATGTACTTAGTTAACCTTGTTTCTTACTTCATTGAGTATGTTTTTATGTTGTTTTGGAGTTTTGTTTCTTATGCCTAAGGAAATTAATCTAGGAAATGAAAGTTATGCTTCTAGATGAAATCTTTAAATGTTAATGGACAAAATCTAATGAATTTAAATGAAAGAAAACATGATCTAGGAAAGCATAAAGAAAGCATGTAAAAAAAACATGTAAAAACTTGCAAAGACTGTGCAATCTAATGTTTTTAAGCAATCAATTTCGGAAGGGTTACCTTCTTGAAATGATGAACATGAGATGACACAATTGATATGAAATTTAATCCAAAAAGCATGATAAAAGAATGAGAAAGGAAACTAAACCATTATTTGTTCTAAGTGCCTCAAGCAATCAATTTTGGAAGAACTACCTTCTTGAAATTCTTTACATAAGATTAAACAATGAATGTAAAACTTAATCCTAAGAAAGCATTGTAAAAACATGTAAAGGAAAACTAAGATCACTATATGCTACAATGCTTTAAACACAATCCAATTTTGGAAAAGAGAAAATCATTTTCTTGAGATGCTTTGATTAGCATAAGATTACACAATAATTAAGAAAGTAATAAATCTTAATCTATAAAAGAAAATAAATCTTAATCTATGAAAACAAATAAATCTCACAGATTGTAGATGGCCAATCCAAAAGTATGAGGATGGAAAGTTGAGAAGCTCCAAATGCAAGCCTTCTTCTTTATTGAAAACATGAGCAATTCCCCAACTTTACACATAAAATGATAGGAGAAAACTTCCCCTATTTATACAAAAATATGAGAAACTATCTCATTAATAAGAGTCCATGAATATCTCTCTATATCTCTAGAGTTACAATCAAAATAGGAAATGATAAGACACGTGTCTTTTTAGAGTTTTAATACAAATAGGAAATGATAAGACACATATCTTTTTAGAGTTTCAATACAAACAGGAAATGAGACACATATCCTTATGATCCCATGATCTTTTCCACTCAAATTCGAATTTGATTTTGGGATGCCATATAAAGGTCTTTTAGAAGCTTCCTTTTGACCTACACATGTCAACAATCTCATCCCACTTGTTAGGTATAAGCATATGTACATTATTTTCTAATTTTTAACCATAAATTCATTTAAAAATGCTAAGAATTAATAAATTTTGGAAAAACATAAATGTGACCCAATAATGCTAACGGTAAGGTAAATGTAATGAAATTGAGGTAAATGTAATGAAATAGAGGTGGAGTGAAGGTAACAATATGGAAATATAAATGAAAATGTAATGGAAGTGAATGACAATTTCAAGGCTCAACATACCCCCCAACTGAAGCTATTTCATGTCCTCATGAAATCTATTACATTAATTCTTTTTTATCCTTGAGCTTTGGCTTAACTTTGCATGATATCATTTGCTAACGTCATACTTCTGCAAAGTCTTTTAGTTGAATTGAAACATATTTTGTTCTTGTGTTACAACCATATTTTGTTGTTGCATTCATCTTTTATCTTTGAACTTTGCATAATGATAATTTGATTATTGTTGCAAAGTATATATTTATTGGATTGCATCATAGTTGGTTCTTGTGTGACAACCATGATTATGTTTATATCCAAATATCTTTTCAGTAATTTTGAAAAGCCTTTGTATACTCATAACAATAATGTAATACTTAATATATTTTGGAAGTATGTGGGCTTTTGAATGTGATATGAATATGGCAAAATATGAATATGAATG
>APFE030658354.1:88206-104350 GCA_000404065.3 Pinus taeda
TGGCTCACCAGGGACCAAGTTCAGCAGAAGTTCCCTCATCTCATGGAGGAACTCAATGCAATGGGGACCATTGCTTCCCAAGGGGGGAGGAATGATCCAGGTGGATATTGGTGACCACCCACTAATTCCACTTGGATCCCCACCAGTGCTTCTTTCAGTTTTTTTCAGTTTCCTTAATTATAGCACAATTTACTATTTTTAGCAGTTTTTCACGTCCTAAACTTCCAGAGCTATTTTGAGGCCCTAAACGACATTTTTTGGGAAATCTACCGTTACTGATTTTCTGTCTAAAATTGTCTTTTTTTGTCGTAGTCCTCGGAGAGATGTTTCCAATTGGCTATCATGAGCATCAAACGAAGATAATATGACCAATTAGCGACCCTGGGAAGTTGGTTGTCCAACTCACCCCAACGGGGCCCACAAACTCTTGGTGTTACATCTCCTCGGGTTAGGGTTTTGGTTGTTTATGGTTTTATCTTATTGTTCGATAATAAAAAGGCCCTTGAGCCTCATTGTAAGACAGTTCAGAGGCATGTAGCCACCACATCTCATCTTAGAGATAAGCTACCATCGCCCTAGCTGGTTTATTTCCATTCCTATTTGCAAGCATATTTCAGTATTTTACATTAATGAAATGAAGTATAATTTCCGCCGCATCTCTGTGTTTATGGTTATCTCTGTAATTTGTTGCGTTCCTGTTTAAATCCGGATCATTGACTTTGATAGTAGACGTGATCACCAATAAGAAATAGCAGATAAAACAAAGACAAATTTCTTATTCGTTCAATGTCTTCAGCTATTGAGCTTGCTCCCGTTTCCGAGTTATTTAGGAATTTGCATATACGGAAGAACTCAAGTTCTGTTGGGTCCCGAGATCACTAGAATCATCGCCAGCATGCTGACCAGCCATCAAAATGCTATTATTTTTGCCTACCTGTGCCATCGTTGTATTCGTTTATGCATTCTCTTCCCTTAGCCTTTCAATGATTTATGAACGCTTTTTTTTTTTAATGGTTTGTTTCTATTTTTTTTTGGTTTGTTTTGTTCTATGCATTTAATTTTTTTTCCTAACAAAGAAAAACAATTTGTTTTAAGAAGATTTGAGAGAAGGATAAATTGAGATGGAGATCAAAATTTAGGCGTATTATTTTTTTTAAAAACAAGGAATAATCAATTTAGATCTCCTAGTCATTTTTTCAGATTTATGAATTTTACTACAAAATTGCAAAGCGTTCAATTTCCTTTCTAATCTTCTAGGTCGCACAAGGCGCAAGAAGAGAGCATACATGGGAATTTTTTTTTTTAGATGTAAGAAATAAGGTCTCCTAATTACACTTCTCCGACAACGGCGCCAAAATGTTCAGTCAATTTAATGTCTTAAATTGTTAACATAAATTATCGATCGGGGTTAGTAAACTGATGAAGTGTGTTGTACAATATGTGCTTAGTTACCCTTGTTTCTTACTTTGTTGAGTATGTTTTTATGTTGTTTTGGGGTTTTGTTTCTTATGCCTAAGGAAAATAATCTAAGAAATGAAAGTTATGCTTCTAGATAAAATCTTTAAATGTTAATGGACAAAATCTAACGAATTTAAATGAACGAAAACATGATCTAGAAAAGCATAAAGAAAGCATGTAAAAGAAAAGATGTAAAAACTTGCAATGACTGTGTAATTTAATGTTTTTAAGCAATTAATTTCGGAAGGGTTACCTTCTTGAAATTTTGAACATGAGATGACACAATAGATAAGAAATTTGATCCAAAAAGCATGATAAAATCATGAGAGAGGAAACTAAATCACTGTCTGTTCTAAATGCCTCAAGCAATCAATTTTGGAAGAACTGCCTTTTTTGAAATGCTCTACATAAGATTAAATAGTGAATGTAAAAGTTAATCCTAAGAAATTATTGTAAAAACATGTAAAGGAAAACTAAGATCACTCTATGCTCCAATGCTTCAAACACAATCCAATTTTGGAAAAAAGAAAATTCTTTTCTTGAGATCCTTTGATTAGCATAAGATTACACAGTAATTAAGAAAGTAATAAATCTTAATCTATGAAAGAAAATAAATCTTAATCTATGAAAACAAATAAATCTCACGCATTGTAGATGGCCAATCCAAAAGCATGAAAATGGAAAGTTGAGAAGCTCCAAATGCAAGCCTTCTTCTTTATTGAAAGCATGAGCAATTCCCTAACTTTACACATAAAATGATAGGAGAAAATTCCCCTATTTATGCAAAAAGATGAGAAATTATCTCATTAATGAGAGTCCATGAATCTCTCCCTATATCTCTAGAGTTACAATCAAAATAGAAAATGATAAGACACGTCTTTTTAGAGTTTCAATACAAATAGGAAATGATAAGACACATGTCTTCTTAGAGTTTCAATACAGATAGGAAATGAGACACATATCCTTATGATCCCATGATCTTCTCCACTCAAATTCAAATTTGATTTTGGGAGGCCACATAAAGGTTTTTTAGAAGCTTCCTTTTGACCTACACATGTCAACAATCTCATCCCACTTGTTAGGTATAAGCATATGCACATTATTTTCTAATTTTTAACCATAAATTCATTTAAAAATGCTAAGAATTAATAAAGTTTGGAAAAACATAAATGTGACCCAATAATGATAATGGTAAGGTAAATGTAGTGAAATGAAGGTAAATGTAATGAAATAGAGATGGAGTGAAGGTGACAATATGGAAATATAAGTGAAAATGTAATAGAAGTGAATGACAATTTCAAGGCCCAACAATTTTGAATAACAATCATGAGCAGCAAAATATTTTGATCATGTTCATAGGAAATCCTTGAAGAACATTTGCACGAAGCAAGATAAAGTTTACAAGAAAATTTCATAGTATTAAGGGGAGACTTTAAAAGTATAGGAACAATTATGAGTAGCAGTGGAAGCATGGTGTCAAGGGGAGACTCTATTAGAATGGAAAGCATAACAACAAGAAGGAAGCATGGTTTAGTTAGGTCCATAGGATCATCTAGGAACATGTTATGAAGTTCTGATAGGTACTTATGCTGAATCAAAACATGACAATTTCATGGAAATCCATGACCCTTTCCATTCATGTCAATGGGGGATATTTTGTAGAGACATTGATATGAAGGAGAGAATGAATGCGAACACATAGAGACTTTTCTTGGAGGTTTGACATCTAGTGACCATTAATTTCTAATGGTGTTGCCAACAATGACAAAGGCAGAGATTGCTGCACATAGTTTTCTCTTTGATGAAAACAAGATGTCAATAATGTCAAAAGGAATTCTCAAGGTAACAGTAGTATCAGTCATGATGCCTTGGAGCCACAAGACTCTCCATGAAGCAATATGCATTAGATAAATTTTAAGGTAAAAAAAGGGCCTCAAAACAAAAATGTACAACCAAAATCAACTTTATAAGAAATAGTAAGATTCAAGATGATGATGTCAACCAGGGGGATGATTCACAATTTTTGGAGTAAAAAATTAAAAGATTAAAAAATAAAAATAAAAATAGAAAAGTACTTTTTCAACTCATCTTTTCAACTTATCTCCCTCTGGTTTTACTCAAATTTCAAGCAAAGCACTTGTTGGATGCATAATTTAATTCCTCATCCAATGAGTACCCATGTTGCATACTTTCGATGGACCCACATTTTTTCAATTACATTTTTTCAAGCATTTCTCTTTTTTCATGTCGCAGAGTCCATCAAAAGCATGGAACATATGTACTCCTTGGATGAGGAATTAAATTTTGCATCCAATGAGTGCTCTTGTTTGAAATTTAAGTAAAACCGTCGAGAGATAAGTTGAAAATATGAATTGAAAAAGTAGTTTCGTTTTTTTTCCCTCTAAAATTTTATGATGTAATCTAATCTTATTTTATTATTTCCACTATTATTTTATAATATTCCTTAGGAGGCTCATTTTAGACCTCAAAATTTCTCTAATGACAACTTGATCTCTTACAAGATTGCATAACATGAAGATAAAGGTGTTTGAAGTTATTTGGTTTTTGATGAATTTATAATGTTCAAAAGATCATACAAATATCATGCCTTTGTAGGTCTCATCAATACCTTTCCAACTGTATATTATGCATAGAAAATATCCTCCCAGATGAGAAGTTATGGCCATTTCAAGTTTTAGTATTAAATTAAGGGACAAAACGTTAGGGAAAAAACCCAAACATTAAATTCATCAATTGGTGCGCATGTTGTAGGTGGACCCGCCATTAACCGAGCAATCCACGATCTTGGGCATGTAAACTTGCACATTTTTTAATGCTACTAAGTAGTTTGCAACTTTGAGCTTATCCATGGTTGGATGAAATCAAAGTTGTATGAACTTTAAATAAGCCATATGAAGCCAATTGCATGGTGACACATGGTAGCATATCATTGGTTGATGACATTGACCTATAGATGAAAGACATGTGGCATCATTGCATAGGAAACAACACACATTTACTGATTGACGTGGCACCACTAGGGTTGCCAATGGCAAGCGTTTTTGGCCAAATATGATTAGTGAAAGGACCAAAATTAGGTGACATGTGGCACCCCTCACAAGCTGCTAGGTGGCATAATGATATCATGCTAACATCATCACATAGATAAAGGACCTATTCATATGGAATGTTCACGTGGTCCCTAGCACAAAGTTTAAGGCATGAAAGTCTGAGACATATGTCACTACAAGAAAAAAGGACATTGGTGAGGGGAAAAAAATGTCACCATAAGCTCATTGGTGACGACCAAAAGAGCATTCGTCACCAAAAACTTAATGTCACCAAAGGTGGCATTGCCAAAAGTATAGGTGTTGTAGTGACATACAAATTTTGTCACCAATAATAATTTATAACGACGGATAGTGACCGTCACCATTTCATATGAGCAATGGTGATGAACCATAGCCTCCGTCACCAAAAATTTAACGTCACCAAAGGTGGCATCGCCAAAAGTATAGGTGTTGTAGCGACATTCAAATTTAGTCACCAATAACAATTTATAATGATGGATAGCAACCATTACCATTGTATATGAGCAATGGTGATGGACCATAGCCTCGGTTGCCAAAAAATAAACATCGCAAAAGGTGGCGTTGCCAAAAATATAGGTGTTGTAGTGACATTCAAATTTCGTCACCAATAATGATTTATAATGATGGATAGTGACCATTACCATTGCATATGAGCAATGGTGATGGACCATAGCCTCAATCACCAAAAACTGAACATCACCAAAGGTGGCATCACCAAAAGTATAGGTGTTATGGTGACATTCAAGGTCCATCACGAATATTGATTATAATGACGGATAGTGATCGTCACCATTTCATATGAAAAACAATGATTTATTGTGATGGATCTTTAATGGCCGTCACTATTAGTGCATATATATGGTGACGTTCGTTTACTGTCACCAAAAGCTGCATTGCTAGAAGTATAGGTGTTGTGGTAACATTAAAGGTCCGTCATGAATAATGACTATAATGATGGACAACAATTGTCACCATTTCATATCAACAACATCGATTCATGGTTATGGACCTTTGAGGGTCATCACTATTGATGCATATATATGGTGGCATTCATTGACCGTCACCATTTCATATTTCTGGTGAGGGTCGAAAAATGTCATCAAAGCTCATTGGTGATGGTCAAAATAGCCTCTGTCACCAAAAATTGATCATCACCATTCCATATGGATGTCAGGGCACAATGGAATCGAACCACCAACCTCCTGCTTGTAAAGTAGGTGCTCTTCCATTGAGCTAGCACCCTTTAAAGAATTATACTTTTAAAAATTAGACCTTGAAACTTCATAAATTGTAAATTCTACAACTTTCAATAAATTAAAGTCTCGGCAATATTTTACTAAATAAGCAGAGCAACATCGAAGCTACAGGTTCCTACCTAATGGTTATTTAAGTTATGAAAAGTGGGTGGCAGGAAAAATAGTTATGTATAATAGAACCAATATGTTCAATTGAATACTCAATTAGAAGTGAAACTCTGAAGACATTCACAAACTATAAATGACTTATAACTAACAAATGCACCAAATATTGCAAAGGAAATGTCATCAGTGGATAGCATATGGAAGAAGAGGAGGCAGGGACTTAGAACCCTTATACATCTTAGCATGCCTTGGAACTTGACACATATTAGCTTCTTTGACATGTCTCTGTACTATCTGGCACATGTTAGCATGCCCTAGCATTCCCTAACACACCTTTGCAGTCATGACCTCAGAACTAGCATTACATTTTTCCATGACTTGGGAACCTTACATTCACTAGAAAACCTTGGTACTTCCTAATTGTCATACTTTTTGCTATCCTCCACAATGGCCTAGGCTGATGAGGAGATCGACAGAGGTAACCACAAACCAATATTTTAGTTTGGTAGCTAGCCCTACCAAACTAGAGAGGCATATCTCTATGAAATCACAACCAAGAGATGACTAGAATGTAAATGATTTTAGGCTAGGTAGTTAGGCTCGGGTGGGTTTTGGAAAATTTAGGGACTTGGAACTCTGTCCATCGTTGTCTTTTCTGGTAGGGACTTTGTCAAGGAGGGAGGGACTTGGAACTCTATCTAGGATAAATCACCTAACACGCATGATATATGCTCCCTAGAATAGAGTACCTCCTACCTAGAAGAGTGTCCCCTGCTCAAAATATAGAACCCTTCTCTATTGTGCACTTTTCTTAAAGATAAATCTATGCATAAAATAGTACTAAGAAAAACACCTAAATTAAGAAAAGTGAGCATCTAAGTCAAACTATAAAAGTATACTAAATATGGCTCTATATAAGTTTGGAAAACACTAGACAAGCATGCTTGCATACAAAAACCAAAAGATTCCTAAAATAGATGTGCTTCTTTCATCATGTTATACCCTCACAACAAAACTGGAATCTGTAGCATGTACCCCAAGGCTGTATGCATCTGCTGAAGGAGTAGATTGAAAGGATATGCTAAGATAAAGTACTGTTGAAGGGGAAACACCTTCAAAACAACAGATAAAGTCTACTGTGAATTCAACCCATTTGCACATAGACCAGGATTGCTACTGGGTACACTTCTCTGCTGAATGGAAACTACAATGTATTGTAGTGATGCTCAAGAAAAATCACCTTCAGTGCAACATGGATAAAAATCTATCAAATATTGTCATTGTGGCTTTGGTTGTAGATGATCTCATCAATATAGGTAACAACTTAGATAATTGAAAAACCAAAAGGTGAGCTACATAGATCATTTGAAATGACATATTTGGGCATACTTTATTATTGTTTAGGAGTGTTAGTATAGAAAATTCAATGTAGCATGTTGCGTCATTATGTCACAGGCCAAGGATGCGAAGAAATACATAAAATATTAAATAGCATGGTATAAGTTGATTGCAGGTTTTTTTGAAATGGGAATGGAATTCTTCATATGTAGGTTCTAATCTAGTGGGTATAACTTTAAATAAGAAATTGATAATTATGGGGTTGGAATTGTCTCACAATTCATGAAAAATACCAAATTTGTTCACTAGAAAGAAGCAGAGTGAGTCGTTAGGTTTATGGAAGGGAGCACCCTGTTCGTAGGAAGATAACTTGAAATTAGTCGGGCATATTATTTCTTGTCTTCTTGTACATGTTTCCTTTAAAAAGATAACCACATCCAAAGACTCAATAATAGCTCTGGTAAAGTTTATTGATGTGAAGCACTTCTGAGAAAACCCATCGCTTAATGACAATTGAGCGAGGAATATGTCGAAGGATTCAATCTTGCACTCAGTCATAAAAAGGAAGTTGGCATATCTAGCATCTTGCCAACAAACCGACTCCTACCATAATGTGAAAGGCATGTTAACTGCGAAACCTCTTTCCCACTTTGTAGTATTGTTTGCTTAGATCCACAAAATGCATGCCAAGTAAACTCTGCATGATACAATTGTGGCGTGCAAGCTTGACACACACTCTAGTTTCCCTCTAAAAGAGGGTAAGTCAAAATATTATGACAAGCTTAACTGTAATTTGATCATACACTATTGAGGTATTGCATGGAATAAACAATATATTATAAATGCACTAATGAAGAACTCAAAATAAACAAATTTCTTATTGCTACAATAGTGCCACTCTTGGGATTCTCGGATAAAGCACATAACCTGCATGGAAAAATCTTCCTATAATAGAGTACCTCTTACCTAGAAGTATGTCCCCTGCTCAAAATATAGAACCCTTCTCTACTGTGCATTTTTCTTAAAGATAAATATGTGCATAAAACAGAACTAAGAAAAACACCTAAATTAAGAAAAGTGAGCATCTAAGTCAAACTATAAAAGCATACTAAGTATGGCTCTATCTAAGTTTGGGAAACACTAAACAAGCATGTTTGCAAACAAAAACCACAAGATGCCTAAAATCGCTGCACTTGTTTCATCGCTACTACACCCTCATAGGAAAACTATACTCTACAACATGTATCCCAAGGCTGCATGCATCTACTGAAGGTGCAGACTGAAAGGATCTACTGAGATGAAGTACTGTTGAAGGAGAAACACCTTCAAAACAATGAATAGATTCTAATGTGAATTCAACCCATCTGCACACAAGCCAAGGTTGCTACTGGGTACACTTCTCCCCTAAATGGAAACTTCAGTGTATTTTTGCTCTAATGAAGGAGAAACAACTTCAGAGAAACACGGATAAAAATCTAACATATAATGTCACTGTGGTATCGTTTGTAGAAGATCTCATCAATATAGGTAACAACTTCAATAATTGAAAAACCAAAAGGTGAGCTACATAGATCATTTGAAATGATAGATTTGGACATACTTTATTATTTTTTAGGAGTGTTAGTACTGAAAATGCAAGGTAGTCTATTGCATCTTTATGTCATAGACCAAGGATGCAAATAAATATAGAAAATATTAAATACCATGGTACAAGTCGATTGTAGGTTCTTTTGAAACAAGAATGAAGTTCTCCTTATGCAGATTTTAATATAGTGGGTATAGATTTAAATAAGAAATTTATAGTTATGGGGTTGGAATTGTCTCATGATTCATGGCAAGTCCCAAATTTGTTCACTAGAAAGAAGTAGAGTGAGTCGTCAGGTTTATGAATGGGAACACCCTATTCGCAGGAAGATAACTTCAAATTAGTCGGACATATTATTTCTTGTCTTCTTTTACGTGTGTGCTTTGAAAAAATAACCACCTCCAAAGACTCAAGAACAACTCTGGTAAAGTTTATAGGTTTGAAGCACTTCTGAGAAAACCCATCACTTAATGACAATTGAGCGAGGAATATGTCGAAGGATTCAATCTTTCACTCAATCATAAAAAGGAAGTTGGGGTATCCAGCGTCTTTCCATTAACAAACCGACTCCAACCATAATGTGAAAACCAGGTTAACTGTGAAACCTCTTTCACACTTTGTAGTATTGTTACCTCTTGAATTCCAACAGGTATATTGCTTCTTAGATCCACAAAACTTGTCCCTAGTAAACTCTGCATGATACAATTGTGACGTGCAAGCTTGATGCACACTCTAGTTTCCCTCTAAAAGAGGGTAAGTCAAAATATTTTGACAAGCTTAACTGTAATTTGATCATACACTATTGAGGTATTGTATGGAATAAACAATATACTCTCAATGCACTAATGAAGAACTCAAAATAAATGAATTTCTTGTTGCTATAATAGTGCCACTCTTGGGATTCTCCAAGGAGCCACTAATTTATACACATTTGGAATCTTTACATGGTTTGTAGAAAGATTAAGCAATGGTAGTGATCACTCTTTGCCCTCCCATGGAAGGTCTATATAAATTCAACAATAAATTGATTTAAAAGTGAGGTATATCCCTGACAAATAGGAGTCTAACTCTGCAACTCTAATTTAGTGGCAAGGAAATATTCAACTGTAAATGCATGATCTCCTACATTGTAAATTTCTTGATAAATGGCTAGCCTAAATCTGTCCATTGTCCACGTATCCCAAAAAACCATGTATTTCTGGACTCTGGTTGTGTGTGAGAGGGGAGATCACATAAATAATCCATTATCAAAAGAAAAAGTTAAAGCACAACATTCTATGGAGATTTTTTTTAATTTTATTACATACCTTAGAAAGTTTGAAAGGACAAAACTAAAGCTTCTCTCTCTTTCCACACTTCATTAAATATGCCCCTTTTTCAATGCAGATGTGGCCTGCATAATCACAATCAACAAATAGAATATGAAAAGTAAGTTTAATGAATTAAAGTAGCTTTGTTATACCTCAAGCAAATGGACTCTGAGAAATTGGATTCATTCTCTACAAAAGATGATATAGTAAGATCTAATCACATTTTTAATTGAAACAAATCTAAATTGTATTCATGCTTTGCAATAGACGATATAATGAGATCTAATGACATTTCAACTCAAACAAAGGTAAGTTGAGTAAGCTCAAGCTCCAAAATGATGGCATCTAACTTCTGAGTGGCAGTTACTGTATATATCTAGTTGGAGGTTATAACATAAAGATATTTGTTATATGTGAAGATAAAAAAATGAATGGAATGTGAAATTTTGACCATCAACTATAAGTTCCTTTCAAGGACTAGATCAAACCATAACATTGTTATCAAGATAATCAACTCACCTGTGTAAGTACGCTTCTAGTAGTTTCATGATAAAACTCAAACTCAATAAACTTCAATTAACATAAATTAACCAATGATATGTCTGATGTTGGTTACCTAAGGATTATATCATACTAAATGTAGGGTAGCTTTAGTGGAACCATTTTCGACCTGTTGAGGCTTTTGAGTGTTTTGAGGGTGGTATCTACTGATTTTAGTCATCCCAACTCAATAACCTATAAAAATTACTAGATCTCTGTAACTTTTAAGATATATTGAACCAAAGAACCAGGAAAGAAAAAATACAAAATAAATAAATCTAAATGATAATGTTGGTGCAGACAAGAGTGGGATTTTTTATTGGGTATCTAGACACACTGATGTTTTTGTTTGATTATTTGAAAATTTTCCAGCTAGTCATAAGGATAATTATGAGATTATGTTTTTTCAATAAAATTTAAGTGAGGTAAGTGATAATCGTGAGATTTTTTTTGAATGATCCTATTTCTTAAGGATTTTAAGTAAAATATTTATTATTTCAAGGTTTTAAGCTAATTGATATTTTCATTTTCCCAATGTCTATGCATAAAAGAAAGGAATGTTGTTTACAATGTGGATCAAATTTTGATATTTAGTTAGTCTCTGTCTACTTGATAAAGTTCCATAACCATTTGGGAACACAATTCTTCATGTTTTGTCACAAACATGAGTCCTAGTAGATTCGAGTCTAGAATATTTGAATCCATTTCTAATATTTCCTTACAAATTGAATATAATTATGGATATTCATGTTGTGTATATTCCTAGGAGATATAGAGACCAACCAATTGCTTGAAGAAATGTTTGAGCTAGGACCATGTCAATTTGCACCCTACGTATCAATACAACTAAGAAATACATTCTACCACACAACATTATAATTGGAGGAATCAAGGGAGATTTAACACCTAATTCTAGCAAACACAATCTCTTTATTTATTATCTCTTCCTCTAATATTTAATGCAGCACATAGGTCCAAACCATGGTTTGCAGCTAATGATTAATGCCACATGCATATTAAGACTCCTTTGAGCACATTATATCTCTGTCTTTATTACATAGAGGCAGGTTTGTCCCCTTATACACAAAGATTACAATCAGTATATCCTAAATTTCTTGAAAGAAATACATCTAAACCCCCAAATACTAATGTTGCCACATTTTTTGGGTGTTAGATACCCACTACACAGTGCATAGGAATCTTGCTTCATGGTCTTACTATAATTTCTCTTCTTTCGATTTGGCTCCAAACTCCATCCCTAGCTTCTCATGATTAATAGACCCAACAACTCCCATAAATGGGTCAATAAGTGGAGGTGTGTCATGCTCTACTGCCCCTGCATCGTGGACAAATCTATATAGACCCGTGTCTGAGATGCACTTCCCAGTTTGGGAAGCTAGAAGTTTCATATCTCCTATTTCTATATTTCAGAACTCAATCAATTGTGTGCATTTGATGGATCCTCAACCTTAGGAACCCCTAGGTAAATATTGTAGAAATTTTCACCTATAGAACAAACCGATATATGCAATGTCCTAAAGCATAATACTTGTTCTACTTCTACAAAACATTAAGCAGAAGCATAATCGAATTCATGAGAAACATCAAGTAGAAACATGCATAACTGATCAAGAGAAATAATCACACATAACACAAGATATATCCAAGGGAAAGCACCAGCATAAAACCCCAACCATGTATTATCAATCAAGTGGAAATCCTTTTCAAAATACAAAAAGAATTAGCTCTCAAGCTATTCAGTTCTCAATGAACTATGAAGATATGAAGATATGTCTCATGAACCAACCAAGCCCTGTATATAAAGGCTTTACCTATGGTCCAATCCCTATTTCCTTGTGTAGTTTTCTTAGGAAATAATAGCAAATCATATGCAATTAATTCCAAACATACCAAGTCAACATATGGTCCAACTACGCAATCCTTGAGGACACTAGTTCCTCAACCATGCAAAAAATACTTACTAGAAATAGTCAAGCATCTGATAGTACACTGTCCCACATTTGATATCAACTGGGTCTCTGATAGAACTGACATACAACAGTTATCCATGAGTGAATCCTTAGTTATCTAAAATAATAGTTGTCACATGCATGCAAGCATTAACAAACTATATTTTATTGTTTTAACAACTTGTTAAAATAATCTAACTCGACTTGACTAGTTAGAACTAAGTCAATTGATTCTCTCATTATAGAACTCATACTTATTCCCTCAATCAGTGGAGGAAATTAAGGATAAATTCCTCAATCAGTGGGACAGGTCATGTGCATGCTAACAAAGACTTCAAATTTGAATTTCCTTAACTAATTAACTCAACTAAATTAATTAAATAATATTTCCAACTACTGTTAAGACCAAAATTAATTTTACTTCCTATAGATAGACTAGGGACTGCTATAAATAGGAAGGGACCCAGAAATGCTATTTTTAGAACTTTCTATTTTTAGCAGTTTCACCTCTCACCCAATGTGGCCAATGACCTCATTGGCCAAACTATTATTTTTAGACATGCTATTTTTAGCAGGTCTATTTTTAGCACATTCTAAATTTAACATTTCTTGTTGCACATTTTTCAACACTCCCTCTCAACAAGAAAGTCTTTCTCTCAAACCCAATCTTGTAACTCTGGAATGTTCTGCATGCAACACATCTACCCGGTCCACTTGCTCCAACAACACTTGGAACAAAAACACTCCCAACTAACCACTCTATTGGGCTAGGAACATACTCTAATGCTGAAGCTCTACCTGTTGCTGACAAGTGCTCCCTCTTTGACATCTGCACCACTGCAACATCTCCATTTATCTTGCACCATTTCACACCTCTTTGTGCCACCTAGCACTGTGCAAAACATTTGTGCCTCTTGCATTGCTACAGCCTGCTAGCTATGCGCTGTCTTGGGATTCCCTGCACTGTCACTCTCTCTACTGCTCCATCTGCATCTGTCTCTACCCAATCAGTCATTTCTTGCTACTCCATATCGGGGCTCCTATAGTAAGGTCTCATCCAAGAGGTTGGGTACCTCAAGGATCCCGCCCCTCCTCCTTGGGACAATCACTCTATATTGCCCCACCCCCTACCTGGAGGTATGGATGCATGTGATCCCTCAACCCACCTGGCTCAAAGTTTCCCACTACTAGAGGTATCTGGATGAGTAGATGTCTCTACTCGATCTCCTCTCAGCTTCCCTTGTTGTGGCTGCTCCACAACCTCCTAAAGCTGCTGCACCAATCGTGGCTCCTCCACAATCGTTTGAGACTTCTTCTGGCTCTGCATGTTGAGAGGTAATATACCCTCCCTCTGAACCACCAAGTCTCCATCAGTTGCCTTGCTACTTAAGGCTTTGATGCATCATGAACCTCAAGAGCATACAAATTCTTGACTCGTGAACCAATTTTTTTCACCTGTCTAGTGATGATGTGTCTAAGGAAAACCTTTCCCTTACTGAAGACTACATCATAGCCTCTGTCTTCCAGCATCGCAATCGACACCAAGTTTCTCTTCAGTCTTGGTACATACTTGATATCGGTCAAGGTAAGGAGAGATCCATGCTTCCTCTGAAAAATAACCGTGCCTACACTTGAGACACTATACTTCTCATCATTACCCATCGCTATGAGTATATGGAGATCTTTCTGCTCCAAAGTAGTAAACAAACTCTTGTCTCCAGTCCTGTGGAAAGAAGCTCCACTATCAAGAAACCAACCACTTCCCACCATGGATGAAACCATGCGTGCGAAGAGTGTGAAATCCAACTCAAACTGTGAAGTAAGTGCCTCACCTTCAGATCCTTCCCCGAATCCCTTCTTAGATTTCCTCCATGGACAATTTGCAACATAATGGCCCAACTCATGACAATGAAAGCATTGTACTTTCAATTTGTCAACCTTCTTCCCATCATTGGAAGAATTGGATTCAGAAAAAGAAACCTTCTCCTTCCCCTTCTTCGCCTTACTCACTAAGGCACAGTTCTCCTCATCATGCATAGATGAAGAACTGTCTCTGGTGCTTCGTCTGATCTCCTCCTGCATCAAATCCGACCATAGTCATTCCCATTCTAGTAGTTTCTCCCTTCCATTCACCGAGTCCTGGTAGCTATGCCAGCTCTTAGGAAGGCCAAGGAGTGCTAAACTTACCATATCCTCATCCGATGTCACGACCCCTACATGTGATGATCTTGGTCAGATACATAGAGATCGTCTCATCTCTTTCACACTTGATCTTTTGAAGTTTGACCTTCAGTGCCAGCTTCCTCTGATCACTGCTATTCTGATATAAATATTTCAATGTTTTCCACATTGCATGTGGAGTCTCCTTCCCATGGAGGCTTGAGATAATGTGATCTCACACTCCTTCCAAGAGAATTCTCCTAGCTCTAGCCACACACTTCCTCCATTCCACCTGCTCAGTCTTGTCAGTAGGCTTAGGAATTTCTTGATCAATGAAATCCTTAAGGCCATTATATTCCAAAACTGCCTCCATGTGATCCTTCCAAGCTATATAGTTTTAGTTTCCATAAAGGGCATACTCAAGCCTCAAACCATTGAATGCCGTCGATGAAATAGATGTGATAAGAATTTGAGATCTATATCCTGAATAATGAACTTCGAATTTCTCCTGCTGGTATATTGTTCTTGCTTGATCACCTGTGCTCTGATACCATATAGAAATTTCACCTGTAGAAAAAACTGATATATGTAATGTCCTAAAGCATAATACATTTTCTACTTCTACAAAACATTAAGCGGAAGCATAATCGAATTCATGAGCAACATCAAGTAGAAACATGCATAACTGATCAAGAGAAATAATCACACATAACACAAGATACATCCAAGGGAAAGCACCAGCATAAAACCCCACCCATGTATTATCAATCAAGTGGAAATCCTCTTCACAATACAAAAAGAATTAGCTCTCAAGCTATTCAGTTCTCAATGAACTATGAAGATATGAAGATATGTCTCATGAACCAACCAAGCCTTGTATATAAAGGCTTTACCTATGGTCCAATCCCTATTTCCTTACACAATTTTCTTAGGAAATAATAGCAAAAGCATATGCAATTAATTCCAAACATACCAAGTCAACCTATGGTCCAACTACGTAATCCTTGTTAGGTGTGGAGCCTGATTATCTTCTATATTCAAAAGTACCGCCACAATGGACCCCAGTTCAAAATGGGGGCGGCAACGCCGCCCGTAAAATATTCACTGCAAGGGGGCGGCTGCAACCTTTGGGAGCCCCCCCCTGGTGGGGGGTTTCGGGGGCAGCGCCCCCGAAGCTTAAAATAGCTGTAAAATTGCCTTGTAAAAGTATAGTAATTTCTAGTCAATCTAGGTGGTTCATTAGGCGGATGATCTGACGATAGAACTTATGTTTAGTTTAGGGTTTTTTTCCCTAGAAGGAAACCCCTCTCTTTGTATGAGGGCATTGTAT
>APFE030658354.1:110856-135680 GCA_000404065.3 Pinus taeda
GTGCACTCCCTGAGGCCATTAATGGCTAGTTTTTAACCCCCTCCTCTTGGCTTATATAAGGACAGAGGGCACACTAATATTTCAGATAACAGAGTTGTTTGTGTTGTATATTTTAGACATGTGTAGAGCTTGATCATGATGTCAGGCTGCTGTAATGTTTCCATGTGGTGACCATGAACAAAAGGAACATGATAGATCTGACTCAACACCTAGTTTTTTTAGAGTTTCCTTATATTTCCAAAATATTTGTTTGGGCTCCCACCCACGTGTGATCTCAAGTTCACCATTGAACTCAATGCGGGATGATTCCTATCTCCAACATTCCTTATCAAACGATTTCACCCAAATTATATGAATTACATATGCATCTATAATAATTGTTGAATTTTGGATTGATCTAGCTTAATGCAACATTTTGAAGTTACTAATTTTGGTGATGAAGAAGTATTAGTCGTCGAAGCTTTGCATTTCCTATAGATGGTTGAATAACATCACCATCTAGAATCAATATTAGTTCTCATAGATTGATGATTTCTATGATCAAATGAAAAGGACCATAATATTCTTAAAGATTGATTTGTGATTTTAATACCACCAATTAAAAATTTAGAAGGGAATCCCAAATATTGCATTCAAACCATGATTAAGAAATTATGATTTTATTATGGTACTGTTTAATTTACAAATGCCCTCATACTCTTCATGAAGCTAATGAATGGGGTTTTTCAAAAATACCTAAGCAAGTTTGTTCGAGTGTTTCTGTATGATAGTTTGATTTATTCATGTGTTCCAAAGGATCATGAGGAGAACATAAGGTTGATATTATAGTGACTTGGAGAGAATAAGAATGATTAAAATATCTCTGACCTCTATCTGCTCAATTGTTCGCTCCGAAGGTCTATGCGATGTGAACGCCACTTGATCACCCCGAGACCAAGAGGTGACTAACCCTGAGAGTACCCACGACTCACTGTAGATGTAACTCCAGTAGTATACATATATGAGAGGGATCAAATATTCCTCATTCTTCTATTGTTGAGGGATCACCTTGTGAAATGGAAGAGGTAAGAAATATCTAATATCATATTTTGGATCTATGATTCCCCTTTGATGCCATTGGTATCACTCACTGAGATATTAGAACCCATTGTGTAATTCTAACAACTTTTTTTGTGCCTGCCCCAACCGGGAAACCCAACTTTGGGCCACATTACTTTTGGAGAAGGCATAGTCATGGACCTTGCCAAAATCAAGGCCATTATGGAATTCATAACACTAAAGGATGCTCATAAGCTACACTATTTCAATGGATTGGTTGGGTATTATAGGAGATTCCTAGAAAAATTCTCCAAGATAGCTAATGCCATTACCAAGTTCAATAAGAAGGTTAAGGAATTTGTATGGATATAGTAGTTTCAATGGGTCCTTTTGAGGCTTACAAATTTGTAAACCACTGCTGTAGTCCTAAAAGTGCTAGAAATGGACCAATATTTGTAGTATTTACATATGATAGAAATCATAATATTATGTAATGAGTAATTTATCATCTTATGGAGTGGTTCATTAGTCAAGAAACAAGATCATTATGAAGGCATCAAGAGGAAGTCTTGATTAGTTGGCTAGACACTTGTGTTCCACAACTATGCATGTGGACATCAAGGTGTATATGGAGGTCCCCATCTTGAATTAATTTACCATCACAAGTAGAGGCATTCCTCAGTGTTTACTTCACATCATTCCTCCATCTATGTTAATCACATGTGCATGTCTATGTGTATATACTATCACTTGAGTAAGAATTTCATGACAATTCCCAAGTTGTAAGACCCTATTTTTTCATCTTGAGAAAATGTAGTCCTCTCCAAGTCACTCGCATAGTTTAGGTTGTCATGAAAAAATTAGGTGCTTTGCCTTAAGATGTGAACATTTCATTTAAAGCAGTGTTATAATGTGGTTTCAGTGAGGCATATAAAGATGGAATGAGCATGCAGATTTGGGATTCTAGTGTTATGTTTTTCTTGGGGTGTGAGTACACATCTAAGAATATTCTAACAATGGTTGAAGAGGTGGAATAGTTAGAGAGGTTGGGGGTTATAGTCTCACTCAAAGGTGTACACAGGAAATTTAAGCACTATGAGAAGTTGTGAAGCAACCTTAAGACATCTGACGAGCTGAACGGAGTCAACTTGGTAGTGGTACTAAGTGAACATTCCTTGATCGAAGTTGATACCCTCTCCTTGGCACTACCACTTTGCAAGACAAAGAAGAAATGTGAAATATATGTGCAATCCATTAAAGAAGTTGGCAAGGTTGTTGCAACATATATAGTGGTTTTATCGTATTGCAAAAGGTGTTGGAACTTGGAAGGTGACCATCTCAATAGATTTGTCATGGAGTGTCAAGGAGGTGCATCTAATAAGGTGCGAATTACACAAATCTAACAAATAGGCCATATTGGGTAAAGATATTACTGTTTTGGGACATCCAAAGGTGAAGGTGCATTTTATGGAGGTGAAGTCCGTAGGCCACATATTATGGGTATCTTGAACTTTTGGTGTGTGTTAGTGGTGTTACTACATTGTGTTTGAAACTTTGATGAGTAGTATCTAGAATGTGTTCCATGAAGGAAAAAATCCCACAAGTTAGAGATGGCTTAACCAATTGGCATTGTAAGGTGTGTTATGCCCTAGTTTTGAGGAGAAAATTAGAACCATATTAGAGTGTGATGGGTTGTACCATGGACTTAGGTCCACTTGCATGGGTTGAGGTGTAAAGGCACCCCATGAGTTGAGGAAAATGATTGCAATTCTTACCTGTATAAATTGTTTACAATATAAGATTAACAATTTTTTGCTGAAGAATGGAAGAGGAAGATAAGAAAGGAGAGGCACTAAGGTTGGTTGTAAATCAATAAAAAGGAAGGAAAAATGTCTCCTATTAGAAGGATTTTTCAAGTTTCCTCTTCAATAGGACTAGGGAGTTTGCCTCACCAAGACATAACGTACCCAAGCTAGTCCATTAGATAGATTCGTCTTCGACAAAGGTTGCAAAGGCTAAGTTGCAAATCTCCCCTTTTTAAATGTGGGTTTTTAACCTTCCATTTGAGAATGCTAAAAACAAGGTCATGATCTTGAAAGCTTGATTTTACCAAAACTTAATGTCAATGCTTAATACATGATGTGATTCTTTCTATTTGGGTTTGGCCTTGAATATTGAGATCTATATTTGGGTCTAGTTATCAGTCTATCGTTTCATTTATGTGTTGAGAATATTTAAGGGATATAGGGGATAAAATGGGTATTTTCCAATACCCCTCCCTTGAAACCCTAAAAAGAGATGGTGTGCCCCATTTTGTTGTTGTAATATTTCAACCATGAGTTCTTCCTATGAGGATGCCCTTGTTGAAACATAGGAGGGGTATAGATTGCAGGTGTCTCTAGAGGTGTTGACAAAGGTGCAGGGGAATGGAGTTTACCTCCTATTGCAATGCCTTCTATTCCACCATTTGAGGTGCTAAAGGGCACTAACTTTAAGGGTCATAGGTGAAATCTCACGAAGATCTTATAAATGAGAAGGTAGGTGTGATTTAACATAGGATTGGTTCTTCAACGGTTGACTTTTTGGGTGAGATTTCCCAGTAAAGGGAAAAAATTAAAGCCTTACCACCTATGGATTAAGTAGAGTATGAGTAAATGTTTCCTAAGATTCAAATAGTCTCTCCATCTTTTTTCCATGAGATCCATGGAAATTATGTTCAAGTGTTAATAACTCATGTTAAGATATCATATTTGATTCAAGGCACATATACTTCTTCAAGTAGTGGTGGAGAGTCCAACCAACGAGGAGGTAGGATTGTTCATTTACAAGGTTGGCATCAATGAAGTATTCTCCCTCTCTAACCAACTCTAAGATGAGGAGTGTGCATAATGGACTTATTATTGTAAAAACTTGAAAATATTGTATTATCTTGAATTTCAAGGGCTTGAAGTGGTTGCCTCAACCTACAAATCTTTAAAGGAACTAATGTGTTTTTAAAATTAGACCCTTGTGGTCAAAGAGCTGCAAAAGAGGAAGGCCTTATGGATATTTCTAGGGGCATAGTCTGTCATTTTTTGTGAGATTGGTTATTTTTTTTCTTCCGTTAATTTAATGTTAATAACCTAGTTGTGTGTTCATTTAGTAGACCTATAATCTGCTAGGTCAATGGATTGTCAGGTGCTAAGTTTGCAAAAAAATTAACATTTATGACAAAGTTGAAAGATCTACCTTAACCAAACAATCTAATGACATAATCCATCTCATTGTAGGGATGGTGCTGAGGTTATTGCTAAAGTTGATAACTACTCAAAAAGAATAGTGAGGGAAGCTTTGGAGATTGAATTGAATCAAAGCAATATTAAGAGGGATGATGGTACCAAATTCATGAAACATGGACAGCTAATTCTTCAATTACTGCAAAATTCTTCAGAAAATAGAATTGCCCATAGTTTTCCATATCTATCTATATATATATATGGAGTATTGAGATCATTAGAAAACTATGGGCAATTCTATTCTTCTGATGATGATCCATGAGAGTGGATCAAAACATAGAGATTTATCAAACTCGAATGCAGTTTCCTTATCTATTTTTCATTGGAATGCATAAATTATGTATAGTAACTGCGAATTTGAAACTATAAAAAGATACAACACAAGATATTATGTCTTTCAAGTTGGTATCATAGTAATCATTTTTTAATATACTTATAAACAATATATAGGAAAAAAGGGGTAATTAAGAAAAGGATATGCTTCTAAATGACATCACATATTCTAGTTGAGGGGATTTATGCCCCACTCAAACACAAAAGATCAATAAAATATTGGTTCCTAATTCTCCCTCAGATTTTTCTGTTAGTGTGCACTTTGACCCTCCATTCTAGGAAGAAAGGTATTAGCTACCTTTTGCCAGACTAACCACCTCAGGTGAAAGTAGATGAGCAGGTCTTGCCCTAGTCTAGTCTGAATTTTTCTTATTGAAAGCTTTGGTCCTCCACTTCTATGCATTTCATTATTATATCTCTATTATACTCGGAAATCATTCGAGTTTTGACAACAAGATCATTTGGATATTTTTTACTTCTTATGAGTTTACCTAATAGGTTGAACCATAATGACTAGTTTAACAGTCTATATGAGGTGGAGTGGTGCTCATAGTGATGTGATACATTTCAAAATAAGGTATATTATCATAGCAACACAAACTTCATAAAATTCATATTTGTGTTCCTAAATAATAGTGCAAATGCAATGTGAGTCCCAGGGGGAAGCTCAATTGTCTATCGAAATAATGTGAGTCTGTGGTAACTGAGAAATCCAAGCTTTAAATCCCCCCTTTTGTGACCTGATTCAAAGAACGAAGGACGAGGCATAGACCCCTGAGGTTTATTAGTAGCCCCATGCCATGTGCGCTGCCAAGTTCCTCTGGGTTAAAACAATAGTGCATATGCAATGTGAAATGAGATTTCTCGACAGACAAAATTTTTATATAAGAAAATATTAAGATTGATAGTTATAACAACGAATATATGTTGAAAAAATATGCAATTTAAATGTTCATTATTAAGAAGCTATGTGCAGAAGTAAAATCAGACCATAAAATATGTTAATAAAAACACCATAAATCTTAAAAGCTAAGTTTAATCCAACCTGGTCAGTGGACATGGTAGCATGAACATGAAAGCAACTTGATTCACATAAAATTCATATAAAAGACACTTAGATATTGTAACCAATTTGATGTGCAATTGCAAACTACTAAAAAGCCTTAATTAACTTAGCTTCAACTGTGTAGGAAAAGAAAATTGACTAATGATAAATAGAATATAATTAAATAGAACTGACCTCTCTATCTTTTTATTCTTCACACTCAGCCAATATATTCTCTAATATCTCTTTCTCTCTTTCCAGTCTCTTCACAAATTCCCCTCATTCTTTTATTGCAGATTTAGCAACTTCAACAACTACTGCTTCTGCAACCATTTGTTCCTCCCTCTTTTTCCTCTATAGTTTTTTCATGCCTCTCCAATTCGACATCCTCTAAATCAAATCCTGAAGTTGAATCTGTATATGTGTCTCACCTTTATTAGTTTCTGATGAACTACCATCTAGTTCAACTTTGGCTCTTTCTTGGCCTTCCCTAGCGCATCTTTTCATGTCCACAACCTGCAACTCTAAAACATCTATAGCAAACATACTTCTTTCTTTACCATGTACAATGTCCCATAGTATGTAAGTGATTTCTTTCTTAGTTTTCTCAAGAGATGCATTGTAGGAGTCTTCCCCTTTCCTGCTGACTGTCACATTTTTTCTAAGTTAACATTAATCATTTGAAATTCCTGAACTTCATATTTTCCTCCATTTTGACCATGGCGGCCAACTTCTTTTAAAGTCACTGATATATCTGTAGCTTTAACGTGAGACTCAAATGTGAATTGTTCCCATGGTGTTAATCCTAGTGAACGTTGGGTTGCTATCGATGGAAGGGATGTGCTCTTCTTGGTTCTTGGATTGGACTAGTTATTCTTACACGGATCAGGGCTGAAAGGCCGATTACAGATGGGTCGACTGGATAACAAATAATAAATATTTCAGTGGTCATAATGCTTACCTATTTGCTTCTGGTTCATTAGCTGGATCAACTGGAGTTTTGTCTCAATCCATTGATGAATAAAGGCAACCAACATTTCTAGAATTTACCCACTTACCTTTCATTTTAGTGTTACCAACTACCTACCAACCTATTAATACATTTTAGTGTTACCAACTACCTACCAACCTATTAATACTGCTACACAAGAATAGATAGGAATGCCCTATACTTACTACATTGGACGAGAAACCTAACTCAAAGCTACTGTTCTTAGAAATCTTAGTTTCTCTACCCATCAGAGAGGCACCTAACACTATTCTATCCAAGGCGGCATACACTGCTTCCTGCAGTTTCATTTGAAGAAGCAGCACAAGGAAGATGAAGAAGCGAAGAAGATGTAAGATTTGGTATGTCATCCTACTTTCACTCGCCATTCCGAAATATTTCTCCATAGTAGATGATAAACACACATAGAGTCGGGGAGCAAGCTTCTGAACTAAAAATTCATTCGGATTGGACTAGTCTTTGAAATTTGAGTGATGAAACTGTAACATTGAAAGGGTCAATACGTTGTATTTGCGTTGGACATGGAACAAACTTCGTAATTGATCCAAATGGGCACCATATCCAGAATGAAAAATGGGCTGGCTGACTTGGAGATGCATGTTGAACTGACTTTGCAATTGACTCGAATGTGCAGAGCTTGCAATTGACTCGAATCGCCTCCGCACAGTAATTTTGAAAATCAATAAATCAAATTTGTTGGGTTGTGTTATATTATTTCCATGACTAGCCCACATAGTTAACCGGGGGGTTAGAGGGGAGGCGAAGCCCCCTTTCGTTGAGCCGATTGTGTAGCCGGGGGGTGTCACAAGGGGTTTGATTTGTACCTGTAACCCCACTTTATGGGGTCTGGGGCAGCACCCCATAAAATTTTGGTTTTGGACCCTATTTTAGGTTGGGCAAACCCACCTATGGTTTTGTGCATGTTTTTCGATGCGATGGTTTTCGGTCCATGGTATTGGATGCTTCGACATGTATAAATATGTATTATAATATTGAAAGGAACATAATGAAAAATCAAGCTGGTAGTCCCAGTTTTGGGATCCAGGGGAAATCTCTGTGTATATGTGTTTTGTGTGTTATGCTCTCTCATTGTCTATTTTTTGTGTTTAGAATTCGTATGCAGGTAATTTCTGTACGGGGTTAAAACCTACAGAATTTCCTCCGCACAATAATGTTGAAAATAAGTTTGGCCACAGAGCTCTCTATCTTGCAACCTAGAACATTGACATGAGAGGGGACAGCTTTCTCATTTACTCCGTTCCCATATGAGGTACTTTACATATCCCAAGTGAGGACAATATACTTCGAGAGTAGCTAACGCGTTAGACGAACTGGCATGTACGATATCTATTCCCTCATACACATATTCCTGATTGTTGCTCTCATACCTAACAGACGAGTTACCCAGAATATTGAGAGGGAAGAACCCATGTAAACCTGTGTCAGGAACGAACCTGTGTTAATAAAAGGAATGGATATTTTCTCTCATTCGTAAAGCATCGGTATGTCTCCCTTCAAGTACTCGTTCCCACTCTTTCCTCCTCTTTAGGCATATGTACCAAAGTGTGGGAAAAGCAATTGCATAACACTGAAAGTATTCAAATCCATGCTTTGGTGAGCCGCAGCCTTTATCCAGCTAACCAAATTTCATAAGCAATTATGGAAGCAAAGAAAGTATATCCATGAGCAGATAAAGCATAGGTGGAGGAGGACGTAAACACAAAGGCAAGGGTAGGAGAAAAGCCTATTGATTCGAAACCAAACAGGCTCTGAATATAGGCATAGGTAAGAGATATGAATATATTTACATGCTCAAGTAAACTCTGGGCCACCTGAAGCTTGGAGAAATCCATCCAGCCATTGTTGTGAAGTAGATCCAGGATGCTCAATGTTCATTATTTTGATTCTCTGACTAGTCTTTCCTTGTGCAAACCCTTTGAACCGGGGTTTGAATTGAATATTTTTAGTGTGGGGTTCGAATTGACTATTTTCAGCACGTAAAATTGTGGTGGGAAAACCGAAGTGTAAAATTGTGGTGGGAAAACCGAAGCGTAAAATTGTGGTGGGAAAATTGATTCAAAACTCAACCACTACAAAATAATATGGTTTGACAACAACTTTCGTAGATACTGCTTCAAATAGGTACTACATTAACATAAAGGAAATAGTTAATACATTAAAATTGTGGTGGGAAAACCGATTCAAAACTCAACTACTACAAAATAATATGGTTTGCGGTGGGAAAACTGAAGCGTAAAATTGTGGTGGGAAAACCGATTCAAAACTCAACCACTACAAAAGAATATGGTTTGACAACACCTTTTGTAGATACTACTTCAAATAGGTAATACATTAACATAAAGGAAATAGTTAATACATTAAAATTTTGGTGGGAAAACCGATTCAAAACTCAACTACTACAAAAGAATATGGTTTGACAACAACTTTAGTAGATACTACTTCAAATACGTAATACATTAACATAAAGGAAATAGTTAATACATTAATATAAACGATACAAGATTCAAACTCAAAATCTAGCACAAAATATTTGAAAAGAGTAAAGTGATTTTTTTTTAGATATTTTATTTCTCTTTTTATAATTTAGTTTAATTTATCTTTGAAGATATTAAAACACCATTTATTTTAATGAAGATGAAATCATTTTTAATGAATAAAGTATAAGTCCCAAGGTAGATGTTACACAATTTGAAGAATCCAATAATATCATAAGAAATTTATTTAATTCCACTCAAACCATTCTAGGACTCTTCCAAAATGAAACTTTGAAAAGCTCAAGGAAAAATTTATTTCACCATAGAAAAATTGCAAGTGTCTTCTAGATGTTTTTGGTCCCCTTGCTATACATACATCTAATTATTGTGGAAGAACTCCAATATATATCTTAATTTAAAGGAATACTTTCAACAAGGACATTGATATGACCCTCAAGAACTAAATCCAAGAATTGTTCTTTGTTTAATATGATAGGGAAATTCATCTTCTCTTATCATCTACCCACCCCCTAAGTGGCATTAAGGAGGTGAGTTAATGAAAATTTTCCTCTTTAAGTACTATTATAGGATCTCTTTTGAGCTTGTATATGTATTTTGCTCAAAAATAACTTTCCAACCATTGTATTCTTGCTTAATTATGAGTCATGCATAGAAAGATATGACCATATAAAAATTTCTTCATGATCTCTTTTTCTCAACCACACTAACAATCATACTAGTGATGTGGTAGAAATTTCACCATGCATTTGTATTATGCCATGTCACAACTAGTATAATTCACCCTTGGTTTCACACTTGTTGAGACATTCATCTTTGCTTAACAACTTATTGGGTTCATTATTTGTTGTATATGATAGGCATTCTCTTATCATGTATCCATCCCTCTAAGTGGCATTAAGGAGATGAGGCAGTGAATTTTTTTCCTCTATATGCACTATTATAGGGTCTCTTTTGAGCTTGTATACATGTTTTTCTCAATAAGAACTTTCCAACCATTGTAATATGGCTTAATTATGAGTCATTCGTAGAAATATATGACCTTCTAAAGATTTCTTCAAGTTCTCTTTTTCTCAACCACGTTAACGATCATAATGGTGATGTGGCAACAAGTTCACCAGGAATCTGTACTATTCCATGTCACAACTAGTATGATTCATCCTTGGGTTCACACTTGTTGACACATTCATCTTTGCTTAACTTCTTATCAGATTATAAAGCTACTCCTCCACAATTCTATCACATTCTCACCAATCTTCTCGTCGCGCCAAGCCTTTTAAACCATGTTCCACAATGCACATGAACATTTTATCTATACAATATGTCACATAGGTGAAATTGTTATCCTATACAATATCACTTCGCACAACATTTCTTTGTATGCATCTTGCTTTTCCCTATGTCTTCTATGTCCCCCACATCTTCCTACTTAGTCTTTTCTTCCTCTATCTCTTACCTTTTCCTTTATTTTTCTTTCTCTCTTTCTTCATTGCATGATGAAACTATTTTAATTTGTGGCAATCCCCTTTCCTCATATTTATCACATCTACAAAGACTATATAAATGCAACAACCAACCAAAGTGTGCCATGCATCAACCTCAAAGTTTATAAGAGGTGAAACAACCAATTAGATCATGCCACATATCCTCCTCAAAGTTTTCAATGATACAACAATGTGGCACATGCCATGGGACAAATATTTCCCAACTCATGATATTCCAATGAGTGTCTACCACATGTCCCTTCAAAATTATATGGCCTCTCACATATCGCGTGTTTTTTTGTCTGCAATAAAATGTATATCACATGAAAATAATTCCATGTAGTATAGAAAAAGCATTAAGAAAGCCTTGAAAGCCTTCCAAATTTTTACTAACTTGTGCCTAAGTGTTTTCCATAGGGTGAGGCACTTCTCTACGACCCTTAGGCTTTTGCAAAACTAAAAAAAAAGGCATGAATATTTTAAAAAAAATTGGTTTATGTATTCATAAGCTTATTTTGTCAATGGAATAGTTATGTTTTTCAAGGTGTTCATACCTACATCCCATACCATAGAAAGCATAATGGGTGTGCTCAATGATGTGTGATGTTCAACTCTAAAAAATGGGTTAGAAACAAATCAATTTTTGTCATGTTCAAATTTCAGAGATTGAAATTATCTATTGAGTTATTTTGAATTTTGTGAGGGATTAAAGATGATAAACATGGATGAAACAAGGGAAAAAAATCAGCCAAAGCCTCTAATGTAGTTCTCACATCTCTGTTTCCTATTAGAGGAATGTTATGTGACATATTTCCTTACAAAACTTTCAATGATGATTATCTTAAAAAATAAACACCAATAGTGTTTAACTATTTGTAATTTAATTAAAAAAATAAAATATCTTTGTACTATGACCAAAATATAGCCATTTCATTGGAATTTCGACAGTTGTTGACCAGAGAGATGTTGTCCAATTGGAAAAATATTGACTTTGTCAAATGTCGATATTATGATTGGTAGATAATTCACCTGGTCAAACTTCGAATATTTGACGAACATTCAAGTGTCATTGCATATCTGACAAACAAAATTATCGTCAAATATCATACTAACATATTGTCAGATATCCGATGATAATTGTGTTTGTCAGATATACGATAATTTCATGGATTTTTCTTTAAATACAAAAAATATTTGCAAGAAAAACCCAACAGTATGACAGAACTATCAAAGTACGATGTTGGATTTTCCATCCATATGTACTAATAGGAGTTAGCGGTTAGGGTTTAAGGGTCACATATTAAGAGGCTAAAGAGTTAGGGCTTAGGGGGTTCATGGATTTTAGGTTAGGGAATAATGGATTTAAGGTTTAATTGGTCAAGGGGTTAATGGGTTATGATTTATGAGTGTATGGGTTAAGATATTATGGATTGGGGGTTAAGGGGATAGGTAATTTAGTGGTTATGGATTAAGGGCTTATGGGTTGTGATAATGGGGCCCCTAATGCCCTTATCACCACTATTTGGGGTTCTTACCTTCCATCTACGCATCTTAGCCCATATGACATTAGGTCCTAAGCAACCTTCTCATTCTCTAATTCTAGGATTATAGATCTTGCTAAACCATGCTTGGACCTCCCCTTGCCCCATTCAATACATAACAAGATGGCCCTCCCACCTTTTTCATCATACCATTCAACTACTTCTAATGTTATGAACCCCCAAATTTTCCTAATGCCACTACAACTACACCTTTGGGCCCCCTTGGCTAAGGGCTTAAATGCATTAGGGTTTATGGGTTATGATAAGGGAGCCCCTAATCCCCTTATCACAACTATTAGAGGGTTCTGCAATCAACTTAAATTGCATGATACATAAGGGAAATTGGCAAAAAAAGGCAATGAACTTGGAAAATTGAAAGAAGTTGTTGAAGAATTAACGGAAGGAAAGCTACCATGGAAGTGGGGAAATTTAATGGTGGATTTAATCTAAAACCATCCAAAAATGTAAGAATTACATGTGTACACTATTTTTTTTATATATATGTTTGACAATAAGGTTGAGTTTGAAGTAGATGTTTTCTCCTCTTAATGTATTTTCTTGCTCCACATATGTTGAGAGTATTAGTGTAATTTTATTTAGAAGTAATTCATTCCTAAAGAATGAGGAAGTATTCTCACCAAATGCAAAAGGGAGATCCAATTGTAAGATGACCTTGGTCAAATTTGTATTGAAGGCACTAAAAAGGGGGTCAAAAGGGGATGAGCCTAGATATGGATAGCTTGAAGATTGCACCTTTCATGTAGTTGAGGACTGCTTGTGTCAGTTTTGAATAGACTTGGAGAAAAATAAGGGAATTTGAATGTTGTTTTCAGCATGTTGTTGACAAAACCTTTGAGAATATTATAGACTTGTATGGGAATATTACAAATACACTTGGTAAGAGAATGAACCAGTGTTAAAGGATGATGACAACTAAAGGGACAGCCTTATATCCTCTTTTTTTCTTTTGAGTCGACAGGAATTATGTTTGGGTCATGCATGGAGATGAACCTTACTTTATTCCTATGAACTTAGATGCATTTGTGGACATTATAAGACCATATCATTTCCCTTTGAAAGCAAATACGTGAAGGATATTTGGGGGAAATATGACTTTCCATAACATGTAGATCAGATATTGGGACCTTGTGGCTCTTTTCCTTAGACCCTAGTAGTGCTTGGAGGTTTGATTTGGAGGGCTAGTGAACAAAAACCTAATATAACCAAGAATATTAGTGTTGGAGCACCTATGGTTTGGGAGAAAGGCTTAGGGGTTCTAGGTGTTATACTCCTATACCAATAGGTTTCATTTTTCATGATTGACTGGAGAAGTGCCAAATATGTTCATCCTTTCCATGCTGCAAAGATTTCCATATTTTAAAGAATTTCACTATGTATAGTTGCTTGACTCCTATCAGGGTTCATGAATGGCCAAATAGCTTAATCTTGGCCAAGTTCATATTTGAATTTCTTGTCTTAGAATAGAGAATAAAGGTCTGTCCAAACAGTTCAAGCTTGGCGGATGAGTAGGTAGGTAGAGAAGCAAAGGAGCCCAACTGTTCAATTTGGGCCCTTGGAATAGATAAGGGTAGATTTAGATAGAATCACAGCTAAAAGAAAATAATACAATCAAGGTTTTCTAGTTCAAATGCACCCAACCATGAAAGAAGAAAAAATGCTAGGATCAGTAGGCTGGGTAAGTAGTTTTGGTGTTGCATAAGCAGGTTTGTGAGCAATTTTGTCGTTTCAGGATTATTCATTTCATGGGCAAGGTGGCTACAAAGTAAAAAATGCTTGTCTAACTCCCCCTCATCCCCCTCCCATCAATCACCCACTAACTCCCCTTCAAGGACACGGAGATCTGCTCAGTGCTCCTAGTTCACTCCATTTCATGAAAAACACTAAGTAAAACGATGTTTTTACTTAGACAAAGGAAGCCACATTTCTTGTGTAAAATCTTTCTTCTTTTGACTCTCCCTATAGCCTAAGTTTCACTATACAACTTAGTGCTCACTATCATATCATTTCAAAGTTTCATATTGACACATTAATTCCAGTATATAAATCCCCTATAAATGTTTCCCATGCCCGTATTATATCTACCATAGAAACCCCCAAACTTTATTATTCCTGCCCTGGTTTAGTTCTAAGCCATATTATTCTATTTTTGGGAATTAAATGGTTCATCAGGAGCCATGTAAAAACCCACCCCCACCCAAGGTTTCGGAGTCAATCAACCCCACGTTGTTTGATCAACCATCCCACATTGCAAACTATACAGAAAAACCCACCCTGCACGCAAATATTAAACATTAATTAATGCTGGGTTAATTAACTGTTAATCCATATGACAGCCAATAGAACTTGCCCCGATGCAAATAACTAAGGTTTATCACCCGGCTCCCCGTGCAAATAAACCGCTGTCATCTCCGTCACCCATCAACCATCGGATCAAGGCCCGTAGATCGGGCGGTGCACATCAATATCGGAACCCCTCCGATGTCCGAGAGTTACCGCCTGATGAAAAGCGGTATTCCCGCCGTACCACGGGATGCATGTCACCCGCCCGAAAACATCGCATCCCCTCCGCCCAAAACAGCCTTTGCCCCGAAAGCAGTGCAGGGAATACCATTTACCGCCCCTGCTGAAACCCCAATGATGTCATCCAATGATGTCACCCCCACATCATACCCACATCACCACTGCCACCTGAGCTCCATGTCATCTGACACGTCCCAGCTACACGACAAAATTTCATCATGCTAACGTCATCCGACCGAAAACACCAAAACCCGCCAAAGTCAATTTTTCGTTGAAAAGCCTGTGAAAATGTTGTTTTCATTCGTTTTCACTTGTTTTCTCTACACAACTATTGCATGTGAATTACGACGAAGCTGCCTCCAGAGCTCCAGTCTGCCACCCGGTCAGCCTAATCTGACACCCCACTTTGAAAATGCGTTGTTCAATCCTGCAAATTACTTCAGTGCGTGGTTAGAAATAGGTATTTATCGTAATCCTGTTGGTAAACCCTGTGAATTTCGATTTTCTCTGTAGAATTGTCCAAGCGACCCAAATTCTTGTTAAAATTCACCGTGTTACCTTCAAATAAGCACACTAGAACCACTCTGTTACCCACTCTTCCCCAAAAACCTGCACATTTCGTGTCTCTCTGCAAAGTTCGCCCAGTAAGCCGATAAAAACAAGTGTTTACCAAAGTCTGGTTCCCAAGCCCCTTGTTTTTAACTTTCCTTTGCAAAATCTCCAAAAAACGCCCAAATATTGAGGTAAATTCATCAAAATACCTGCAAAAGGCGCACCATAAACATTGTTTGCCCATTTTACCAAAGAAATCCCACAAACTCCGTCCCCCTCTACGTATTTCTCCCACTGAGTTAAGTTCAAGCTGGTTTCGGCCCGAAATTCTCTGAGAAAACCCCAGAAGTTGTCACTTTATCTACCTCTTGCAAAAACCCAAGCTCCAAGTTGAAAAATCACAAGAAATTGAGCAATGGAGGCTCTAGTGGCCCTAAATGTTGCACCTCTCAATGCTCCACACAAAGAAATGGAATGGATACCTTTAGCTGACAAAGATTTCCAGATTAATGACTTAACTCGTGACAAGCCTCATCTCCAAGCATTTTGTGAAATTAGGAATATCTATAGGAGTAATGCTGATGTCTATGGAATTTGGGAGTCCAACATGCCTATGTACTACCTCCCTTCAATGAATGTATTCCCCGACCTCATTCACCAATGCCATGCAAATTATGAGCCCACTCAAAGAGAAATCATGTCCCCTTCTGGAAATGTACTCTTTTACATCACCCCTGAGTCCATAAATGAAATGCTTCACTTCAGGCCCACTCAACCTCTGACTCCTCTTTCCATGGGACTTTTGCTTAACAAAGGTGCCAAATTTCCCAACTCAGAGATAACCAAATTAACTCAATTATTCATGAGACCAGATTGCCAGCACCGAGGCCCACCCCCATATGTGCATGCTTGGCTCACTGAGGCAGAAAGATTCATTATAGACATGATATCCTACATCTTAGGATTTAAAACAAGTGAGTATGTTTATGAGACTACACTAGTTTTGCTATCCACTTTCACTCCAGGACAACCCCCTGCTGTCAAGTATGATTATGTCACCTTCGTAGTTGATAAGATCCATGAGCACGAACAGAGAAAGAGTGTTTAAATACACATCATACATATATCATTTGTTGTTGTACAATCAACCAAATAGCTTTCAAATTTCCCTCAGAAAGTTAGATCTCAAAGAAGAAAGGAGGTATGTGATCTTTTGGACCTCAGTCTTCCACCATGTTTATAACTCTCCCTATACTTACTGTGAATTCATCGACCTGTTTATACATCGAGCCTCTTCCTTATTGCTGACAATTCCTCCTGCTAGACTCTATGATGAAATGCAGAAAATTTTACAGCTCTCCAAAAGCTACAGCATAGGTAACTGGTACTTTTACCAGAATCACATTGAAATCTGAATATATGGCTATGAACTGTGCCCCTACAATCTACCCAAATTTGTGCCTATGAGGTTGTTTGCACTAGAGTACTTCAGGTAGTTTATCCATACAGACATAATCCATTTCTGCAAGGCTAAGAAAAAGGCGCAACTGAAAATAAGAAATCAATTGGGCCCTTTTATCTTCAACAAAAGGGAATCCTAGGAGCAGGTTGATAAGATTTTAGGGGAGAAACTAAAGCTGAAACAAAGTTTTTATTGGGCACCATGCAATCATTTTATAAGTTATAGAAAAGTCAAAAACAACCTAGCTCCCTATGTTCATTTCAAAATCCCTGTAATCCAGTAGTATGCTAATCAACAAGAATGGTTAGAAGGCACATTAGTAGAAGAAATTAATGAGGAAGAGAAATTGGAAAAGGCCATGAAAGGACTTGAAAAAATGCTTGACCTAGACTATTTTGGACAGGTATCCTTCAAACTACCTCAACATATAGGAGGGGATACATCTTTTGCCGGGACTTCTCAGCAGTCCACACAAAAAGCCAGCACTGGGTCAACAAAGGGTAAGGAGGTAATAGACACAGAGCAAGAATCAATGACAAACCAACCAGATACATCAAAGGAACAAGGCCAAGGGCAAGGTCCTTCAACACAAACTAAGGAACTTGAAATCCCCGTATTACAAACTCCTCTAAAAGAGGAAAGAGGCAACAAAAGGGACAGAGAGGAAAGCACGCCCACAAGTGGACCGAGAGAACAGCCAGGGGAAAAGAGGCAAAGGTTAAATCCTTACTTTGAAGAGGAACTCTTGGAAGAGACAACAAGCAGCCCAAGAGGTGAAGGAAGGACTGAACAACAAACTCCTTCAAATTTGGAAACATCAGCTAGCTCATACCAGCAAGAGCTAGAGAGACAGCACAGTGTGGAGATTGCATCCACCAGGCCACAAAACAAGCAACAAAGCAAGCAAGGCTCGGACATTAAGAAATAATTTACTGAAATAAAGGCAAGAAATGAGCCAATGAGAATTCAACTTTATAATCAATTGCTGAGAATGGCTCCCACAAATCAACAAAGGTTAATGGCAGCATATGATATTCAAGAAGGGAAAATGACCCTTAGTCACTTCAAGCCTACAATGCAACAACCACAATCAGCTGCTAATTATATCAGGACCAATCTAGAATTTCTCTCCAAAGATATCCATCCAATGGACCAGATACCAGCATGAACATGCAGGAGCTGATGAAGGCAGTAAAAGAGTTAGAACTCCAAATGTCAAAGCTTAAAGAGGCCAAAGAGAAATTGGCTAAACTAGAAGTGAGTTATGATAAATCAAAGATGACTGTGGCAGAGAAAACAAGAGAGGTAACGGCCTTGGAAAATAAGGTAAAATCCTTGGAGAAAATTCTTGCTCTTCACAAAACTCTAGCAGAAATTAAAAAGATCTTATGGACTAATATCGGGTAATCCATCACTGATCAATGGAGATCAATACAAACTATCCATGAGAAAATTGAATTGATAGAAATGGCCCAAGTAGAGATTCAAAAGGCCAGAGCATCATTGGGAAACATGCCCGAATAGGCCAATAGACTAATTAATTTTTTGAATACTCATACCAAAGAACAACTAGCAGCTCTAGATATCAGGGACAAAATAGGTACCATTTTGACAGTTAAAAAGGTGCTAACCATAAGGAATTTTATACAAAATCTGGAGAGAAAGTGCCAAGAAATGCAGATGGAAATAAATGCTTTTACAGAAAAGTTTACAGCCTTGTAGCAAAAGGGTCTACCCAGTTTGTTAACCAGCAATTAGAAATTGTTGACACATGAACAATATGCTCACAAGGTGAACACAACTACTGCAAATCAAATCACAACATCATCAAACACTTCAGAAGACATAGCACCTCCCTTTGGACAGAGCTTATATGACAAGTTGGAAAATCTGTTCTATATTGAGCATGAAATAACACATCTTTTTGAAGTCTAGCCCAATTTCTATAGGTATACTGAAGCTAATGAAATATTGATAAAACTACAAGGGCACCAGTTGCCAATAGACCAATGGTGGCAAAGCATGTTAGAGGTTTTACCAAGGTAGTTTTAGTTCTCTTTTTGATCATCTGCATTTAATAAAATTCAATGCACGTGCCACGTATCATAAAAATGAGAATAACATAGGAAGGAAGTCACACCAAAATGCATTAAAGTGGAATCAGGCACAGATGAAAGGGACGGGACAACAATGCAGGAACGCGGAATAAAGAGGCAGCTACCAGCCGACTCATTGAGTTAAAAAAGTCAAATATATCTGACCACCTAAGGCAGCCGGCACAGCAACAATTACTCCTACATTCATTACCCGTTGTTTTCAATGTCATTTACTGCCTTTGTAGAAGTAGATAGATAAAGTTATTGCTTGATATTTTCTCTATGAGATATTTTGTAACTATTTTTTGCTTAAATACCTCCCCAAGTGAAGTATTCGGGGTTGGTTGGTAATATCTTCTCTGGACTGCGTTGTAACTCTGAGAACTGGTTGAATACAAAAGTTATTGGATCTCATTATCGCAGCACTATCTGAATGTGGAATTGATACTCTAGGCCCTGCTACAGAGTTCCCGAGTCATGTTATGGATCAATAAGTTCATCCTCACCTGTGCTTTACAGTTATGCATTTATATTCATCATATATGTTTCATGATCTTAATAATAGAGAAAAATAATAGCACAGAATTTGTTTGTTTACACTCTGTGTTCAATATTTATTACTATTAATGTTTTCTTCAGGATCAGCATAAATAGGAACTCTTAACTGCTCCTATTTCCTTGGTTCTTACCTATTGATTTAATACTAAGAAATTCTCAATTGCTTCTTGGTCATAATCAATCACTTTCTTTCTGTCTTCATATTGAAGGATTCTTAATTTCCCTTCAACCACATACTCTATCCCATCTAATTCAGCTTATGAATTGTTCCATGACTGATTACCGTGCTCTGTAGTACCCCCCTTTGTACAAAGAAACCACATCCAACAGTTCATCCTTATAGACTCCATTAGCCCAATGGACTTAACTCCTCATACTTGCAGCCCTGTTCTACAGAACACCACCATCCAAAACTCAAAACAAAAACCCTTGTACTTCATAACTAGCCTAAAAAACCTCATAATAGAGCTAAATTATAAAGAGAGAGCCCTCTCTAGATGCAGATTGGCTAGAATCTGTATCTAAAAGATTGGTTAGTGGTTACCTCGGCCGTATTCCTTTTTCTACAAACTTTTATGGATTCACCCGAGTGATAACACTAGGAGTTAAGGGTTGAATAAATTCCTTGAAATCCTAGAATTGCTTGAATGAACAAATCTAAAACTAATTATGTTACACGAAGACATGAGATTCTTCTATGATAGATAAATAGTGGAATAGAAACAGGGATAAGAAACACACGCACACACAATAATACAATATTTTTCTAGGGAACCCAACTGGGAAAACCCATCTTCTTGTTGTATATTTTATTGGTAGAAATTGAGCAAATAGAATTCTTTACAAGGAAAATTGTTTCAACTGAAAATAATGTTGTTCTCTCTGATAATGGGAATGCCTTCTTACAAGAGTCATACAATGATATTCCCTTTACATAATACACAGCTAGATATGGTTAAATACTGTTTACATGCTCCATATTATGCAGGAAATAAGTACAAGATTTTATAATGTCGAATGTTATTACAGTACTCCTCCCAGGTACCAACTCTAGCTAAGATAAAGCTAAAAAACATCAATGAACAATATACATAATCTACACACAACATGTTAGAATTCCTCCAAATATAAGATGTGATTGATATTTCCACATGGTCTTGGTTTTGACTCAATATAATAAAGGGTGTACCTTGTTTATCCTTCTCCAACCAATCTCCATTCCTACCAGAAGGAATATCATTTCCATGCTTTTGGATGAAATTCCAAAAACTCTATATTATGTATACAACATCATTATGTCCTCCATGTTGAAAACTCATAATTCCAAATATGAAAAATCTACCATTAACACTGAGCGTAAAAGAATATTGCTTCAATTCATCTTTCACCACTATAATAACCAATCACTAGTTTTCACCAATTAATAACTCTATCAGTTTTTTTCCATCCTCTTTGATTAGTTTCAATTGACCAAATAGGATGAGGTGGTAGGTATTGACCAAGATAGAGTTGAAACATCAACACCTCAAACAATGTATCCATTGGCAACTGATTGTACCATAAGGAAGGTCATGTTTCTAGATGAGGTTCCACAACTGTTGATAGGAGAGGTTGCACTAAGCAAGCCATAGAGCTATTCAGGATTCAGGTCCCCACATGGCCAGGTGTAAGGTTGTTGCATGAGCCCATGGAGATCCCCATGGGGGACCTAATTTTCACCTATATTGTCGTGGACGAAACTGGGGAGGTTCAACCACATAGGTGTTTTGTTTGCACTATCAAGTAGTTATGTTAGGTCAATAAGTGTTAGGCCATAAGTGAGCCATATCCCCTTGGCTTTCTTTGAGGTCAACCAAGCCAGAGCTTTTCTGTATGGTTGTTTGGATAGCCAAATGCATTTTTCCCCATGAAGTTAGTGAGGTTCAACCAAACAAATAGGAGAGGCTTTTAGTAACCGCATAGTTGATGAGGTGGTTAAACTGAACTATCCACCATGAAGGGGCACCACCATGAGAGCAGTTATGGTTGATAGATATGCAAACACCAATTCCTTCTTGCCTACTATTATGATCCATTATGCAAACCCCTCCTTCCTTGTAAATAGTTAGCATGATAGTTACTCTAGCAGATCCCTCTCATTTCACATTTTACCATAGTGTCAAAACCTAATTTTGAGTGGTTCAATGAGGAAATCCCACATTGACGATATCAAATGGGAAAACTGGCATTTTCGAGGGTTTCCATAATAGTGGCAGGATGCCTTCGATTAAGAGGCTCGACGAAACTTGCATCGAGACGCTGAAATTTCCCCGTCCAAATATGATGGTTCGCAACCAAAATGTGAACCCATCCTTCCTTCCTTACTTCTAGTTGTAGGGTTTCAACCCGTCAAGTGTTATATGGATGGAGGTTGGAGGTTTGTCAAAGCCATTAATGGTGTCCTATTTATTTACGAGGGTTTCACCTCGTGTTAAGGTATGTATCTATGTAAGAGGAGGGTTTCAAATGCATTCAGTGTGTCTAATGTGCCATATGATATTATTCTTTTTCATAGTCTCCACATCAAAGCCAATTTACATCGCTGATAAGTATCTCCTTGGCATAGGCATAAGAAACCCATTCCATTTATGTTAGGGATGACTGTACTCCTCCTATGTGTGTGTGGATGTTGCTTTAACCTTTTGCAATAGGAAGAGATAGAGCTTGCCCGATATCTACATTTTACTCTTCTTCCATTAAGGGACAACAATAAGCTACTATGGCATAAAAGAAGCTAAGCACCAACAAGGGGTGCAAACAAGTTCATCCAACATATAGCATTAGCCAATTTGGATGATGGTACCACTACTAGTTGGTTAGATTCAACCAAGAATTCCTTCCTGCTAGCTAAGGTTCGCAGTGCAGACCTCTTCTCATCCTTACAACTATCAGGAAAAGAATCCATTAGTGGGACTAGATCATCTTGTCTTAAATCAAAACCCTTATCATTTGGCATTAATTTGCAATAGCCAAAATCTATTTTCGATGTATCCGATGACTATTATTTTTCTTCATCGAGGATCAAAAAAGAAGATTTTTATTATTTAGTTAGAATGGGATTTCCTAAAGTTGATCTCTGGGGATATCTCGTAATCAACAAGAGAAATTACAAATATGTATTATATTGAAAACCTATTTGAGGTGTCTTTGATGAGATGAGTAAGAACCATCCCATAATAGAGCTGCTAGTAGTGTCCCAAGATGAGCCCTACTATATTATGGCAACGTTTCTCCTCATGAGATAAAAATATGTTGTTGTTGGGCGTTACACATCCAACATGCATAAGTCCTATGTGTAGAAATTCTCACTATAGATTAAACTAATTATGCAATGTACTAAAGCAAAATACTTAATCTACTTCTACAATCAAAATTGTGGAATCTTAATCGATTTTGAGCAAGATCAAATCGAACACGTATAACATAGAAGAATCAATCACACATTAAACACAGAAGAATACTCTGGGGAAAGCCTCTGCTAAAAACACTGCTATCTGTATTATCATACAAGTGGAAATATCTCAGGATTACACAAATCTTTAGCTCTCACAGTTGTCCAGCTCTCAGTATAATCCCTCACTACTGCTCATAGATAAAATAGACAACACATATGCCTTTCCCTCTATCCTCCAAGCCTCCTATTTCCTTGCGTAGTTTTCCCTGGGTGCTCCAACTATAACCATGTGTGACACTGATCTCACACACTACTCTCACACACTTTAAAATTGTGCAATCCTCAAGGAATGAATTCCTTCTGCATGCAAGAGATTTTCTTATAGGAAAATTCTTGCAACTGATAGTACATTGTCCCTGCCTTTAATCTCAACTGGATATTTATCTGAACTGACATGCATGAGTTATTTATGAGAGAAAATTCAGTTATCTGGAGTACACTAGTTTCATGCATGCATGCATTAACAGACTAAACTCACAAGTAGTTCCTCAAACTATTTGGAACTAATTTAACTGGACTTAACTCAGTTAACTGAGCTAACTAATTACAAATCAAATACAACTCATCCTTATCTCCTTAATTAAGGGATAACTTCCTCAATCAAAGGGATAATTGTTGCATGACTTCACAGAGACTTCATGTTTGAATTTCTCCAACTAATTAACTCAATATGAATTAATTAATTATTTTTCAAACAACTGGTGAGACTAAATTCGAATTTTAATTCTCAATTTTAAATCAAGGACAACTCAAAATTGGAATATTCTGAAATGCTATTTTTAGCATTTCTTGTTGCTATTTTCAACACTCCCTCTCAACAAGAAAGGAATTATCTGCCACCCCAATCCTGTCTCTATGGAACTCAAATTTACACTTTGACAATGCCTTAGTCAAAATGTCAGCATCTTGCTCCTCAAGTGAAATATAATGCAACAACATGATCCTCCTCGCCACACAATCTCTGAGATGATGATATCGAATGTTGATGTGCTTGGACCCGTCATGAAATATTGGATTCTCAGAGAGTTTGATACAACTCTGATTATCACAATAGATCATAGTTGGATCCATCCTCTGATCAAACAAGCCAACTATAATTTTCCGCATTCAGATGGCCTCACATGATGCCTGACTTATAGCCATGTTTCAGCCTTCGTTGCGCTGAGTGTAACTGACCCTTGTTTCTTGTTGTACCAAGAAACTATAGCTGAACCAAAGTTAAAAATTCCTCCTGATGTGCTCTTCCAATCTAATTGACTCCCTGCCCAATCTGCATCTGTGAAGCCCTGTAGCTTCATTCCCTATGACTGTCTGTACCATAATCCATATTGAGATGTGCCTCTGAGGTATTTCAAAACATGCTTAGTTGCCTTCCAAAATAGCTTGGTAGGCTGAACCATAGCTTGACTCAATTAGTTCACCGCATAGCACAAATTTGGTCGTGTGTTCACTAGGTACATCAATGAACCCACAAGCTGTCGATACACAGTAGCTTCTACTACTTCTCTTGAAGTAGCATCCTCCTTCCTCCAGTTACCTACTAGAGGAGTCTGCATGGGCTTACACTTCTCCATGTGGAATCTCCTAAGTATCTCATTGGCGTACTTGCCTTGAGACACAAACACTTCCCCATCCTTCTACCACACTTCCATGCCTAGAAATCAGTGCATGAGACCCATGTCTTTCATCTCGAACTCTCTTGCAAGGTCCTCCTTGTAAGTGTTAGGATATTCCGACACATAGGAATAGTTAAGTATAACTTGGTCTAGTATAGAGTTAGGTAAAGTGTGTTTCTTTACTATGTAAATTTGTAACTTACAATCTGACGATCACGATATGTAGTGATCCGACGGTTCATTCTCTCCTCGGTATTACCGACACTTG
>APFE030658354.1:139346-154330 GCA_000404065.3 Pinus taeda
TTAAAGCGCATGGAGGGTCATTTGTAGGTTCACCGTGAATGAGAGAAGCTTATGTAAATTTTCATTCTTTTATTAATAAATTGCCTGTAGTAGCCACGTTGGAACAGGCCGTGGACTGTTTCCCTCTCTGAGGGTTTTAACCACGTCAAAATACTGGTGTATTGATCTGTGATCTGTTTGTGAGCGGTGTCCTTTTGGTGTTCTGTCTGAGGAACTTACCCTGTAAATTCTTACAGTAAGACATGATCAAATGATCATCACCTATCAATATCAGATCATAAACATAAAGAACAATGATCAATTGATTACCTTCTACCATGATGTGGTACAAGTTCGCATCCGCTTCATTCTTTGTGAAGCCCAACCCAGTGAAGTAGTTGTCGATCCTGGTGTACCAAGCACGAGGTGCTTGATTTAGCCCGTACAAATCTCTCTTGAGTCGACACACATGCGACTCACGATCGAAGGTATCAAAACCTTCCGGCTACTCTATGTACACCTCTTCCTCAATCTTGCCATTGAGGAATGCAGTACTCACATCCATCTGATGGATCTTCCAACCCATTTGTGCTAATAGTGCCAACATCGATCTAATAGATGAGTACCTTGCTACAAGGGCAAAAGTCTCATCATAGTCGATCCCCTCGACCTGTGAGAAACCACGGGAAAAAAACCTTGCCTTATGTTTCTCCACACTACCATTAGCAGCTTTCTTTACCTTGTAAAGCCAATAGGAACTCACAACTGACTTGTTCTCCAGTCTTGGAACCACATCCCAAACATTGTTCTGAACTATGGATTCATAGTCCTCCACCATAGCATTAACTCAAATCGGCTGCTGCACTGCTTCATCAAAGGAAGATGGCTCGGTCTCAACACATTCCCCAACAAGGGCCATGTATCTAGTGTACCTATCAGGTGACCTCCTCTGTTTGCACTAAGAAGATGGTTCTCCCACATTCTCTCTCGCATCTGATAACAATTTGTTAGCTTCTCTCGTGTGCTTCTACCCATCTCTGGAAGACTCTTCTTGAGTTGATGTCTCCACTCCTGGAGCCTCTGCATGTGGCTACTATGTATCAGTCTGAGGCTCCTCATCCTTAGGAATCAAAATTTCCTCCACAGCCTATAGTTGGAGCTCCCTCTCAAGGGAAACTCACATGGCCTTCTGCTCATCAAAATTAAGATCTCTGCGAACCACTTTCGTCCAACTAGTAGGCAAATACACCTAATTGTGGTGTGGTGTATCAGTGTACCCCACAAGTATCCCCAACTCTGTTGTCGGCTCAAGTTTCTTCCGGGCATCCTTGGTCACATGGAAATATACAAATGAGCCAAAGATCCTGAAGTGACCCACATCTAGTCTCTTCCCGGAGAAAGATTCCTTTGGTGTCTTCATCCCAAGTATGCAATGTGGGCTTCTATTATGAAAATAGACCATTGTGTTGCATGCCTTAGCCCACAAGTGAAGTGGTGGGCCTTGGTCATTTAGCATCGCCTGAGCTACCCCCACAATTATTCTATTCTTCCTCTCAGCCACCCCATTATGCTGTGAGTTATGAGGTGTCGGCAATTCGTGTTTAATTCCTTATGCAGCATAGAAGTCCTTAAACTCTTGAGAGACATACTCTCCACCATTGTCGCTTCTTAAGGCCCTGATCTTCTTTCCTGATTCTTTCTCAACCAAACCTTTGAATTCACAAAGCTTTGAGAAGGCTTGATCCTTCTTCTGCATGAAATAGATCCATCATTTACAAGAAAAATCATCAATGAAAATCACATAATACCTTTGTTTCGCGGTGGAGGCTGTCGAGAATGGTCCACACACATCTATATTAACTCACTCCAATATTGCTTCAGCTCAACTGTCTCGATCATGAAAGGAAGACTTGGCATACTTTAAGGGACAACCTTTGCATGTGTCTACTTGCTCGCATTTACCTTTGGGAAGTCCGGTAGAAATATGCTACATTATCTTCAAGGCCCCATGATGCAAGTGGCCCAAACACCTACGCCATAACTCGCCAATGTCTTGGCTTTGCACCAATTCTACTTTCGAACTCAATGCAACACAATCATCTACCTCCAGCTTGTAGAGATTCTTCACTTGAATCCTAATCCCCTTGGTCTGACCTGTGGCTATGTGTCTCAAGAACACCTTTCCCTTACTGAAGACTACATCATAACCTTTGTCTTCCAACATCGCGATTGATACCAAGTTCTTCTTCAGTCCAGGCACATACTTTACATCAATCAGGGTGAGAGGAGCTCCATGTTCCCTCTGAAAAACAACTGTACCTTCACCTGAAACAGGATACTTTCCATCATCACCCATCTCTATGTGCATCTTGATGTCTTTCTCCTCCAAGGTATTGAATAAACTCTTATTGCCGGTCATGTGGAATGAGGCTCCACTGTCCAGATACCATACGCAACCCACCATCGATGAAACCATGCATGTGATGAAGGTAAAATCCAATTTGAATTTAGAGGCCAGTGCCTCACCTTCTGATCCTTTCGAGGATCCCTTCTTGGATTTCTTCAATGGACAATTAGTTGCATAATGGCCCACTGAATGACAATTAAAGCATCTCACTTTAGATTTGTCAATCTTCTTCCCTCCATGGGAAGAACTTGATTTGGAATGGGAAGACTTCCCTTTCCCTTTCCTTGCCTTACTGGCTATGGCTAGATTTTCTTCGTCATCATCCTTAGATGAAGAACCATCTCTAGTGCTTCTCTTGATCTCCTCCTGCGTCAGATCCGACCACAGTCATTCGCAATCTGACAGTTTCTCTCTTCCATTCACTGAGTCCTGGTAGCTATTCTAGCTCTTTGGAAGGCTAAGGAGAGAAAGGCTCACCATATCATCATTGATTGTCATTATTCCTACACTACCAAGCTCATCTCTGCAGGTGGTGATCTTGTTCAGATATGTAGAAATAGTGTCGCCCTTTTCACACTTGATTTTCTGAAGCTTGACCTTGAGAGCTAGCTTCCTCTGGTCACTGTTGTTCTAATATAGGTCCTTCAATGTCTTCCACATTGAAAATGGAGTCTCCTTCCCATGGAGATTCGAGACAATATGGTCTCGAACTCCCTCTAGAAGAATCCTCCTTGTTTTCACCACACACTTCTTCCATTCAGCCAATTCTTGTGCATTAGTTGTAGCTGGCTTGGGGATTTATTGATCAATGAAATCCTTCAAACCACTGTCTTCTAATACTGCTTCCATGCAATCCTTCCATGCTATTTAATTTGAGCTTCCATCCAGGCATACTCGAGTCTCAAGCCATTGAATGCCATTGGCGAACTTTGAGGTGCGATAAGAAATCGATTTTATACCTGCAATCAAGAAATTCAAATTTTGAACTTTTCCCTTCTCAGTATGTTGTTCATAGCTCTGATCACCTTTGCTCTAATACCATGTATAAATTCTCACTATAGATTAAACTGATTATGCAATGTACTAAAGTAAAATACTTAATCTACTTCTGCAATCAAACTTGTGGAAGCTTAATCGATTTTGAGCAAGATCAAACAGAGCACATATAATAGAGAAGAATCAATCACACATGAAACACAGAAGAATACTCTGGGGAAAGCCTCAGCTAAAAAAACTACTATCTGTATTATCATACAAGTGGAAATATCTCAGGATTACACAAAGCTTTAGCTCTCACAGCTATCCAGCTCTTAGTACAATCCCTCATTGCTGCTCATAGATAGAATAGAAAACACATATGCCTTTCCCTCTGTCTTCCAAGCCTCCTATTTCCTTGCGCAGTTTTCCCTTGGTGCTCCAGCTGTAACCTTGTGCGGCACTGATCTCACACACTACTCTCACACACTGTAAAACTGTGCAATCCTCAAGGAATGAATTCCTTCTGCATGTAAGAGATTTTCTTATAGGAAAATTCTTGCAACTAATAGTACACTGTCCCTGCATTTAATCTCAACTAGATCTTTGTTTGAACTGACATGCAAGAGTTATTTATGAGAGAATATTCAGTTATCTGGAGTAAACTAGTTTCATGCATGCATGCATTAACTGACTGAACTCACAATTAGTTCCTCACACTATTTGGAACTAATTTAACTGGACTTAACTTAGTTAACTGGGCTAACTAATTCAAACTCAAATACAACTCATCCTTATCTCCTTAATTAAGGGATAACTTCCTCAATTAAAGGGATAACTGTTGCATGACTTCACAAAGACTTCATGTTTGAATTTCTCCAACTAATTAACTCAAGATGAATTAATTAATTATTTTTCAAATAGCTGGTGAGAATAAATTCGAATTTTAATTCAAGGACAAATCAAAATTGGAAAATTCTGAAATGCTATTTTTAGAAATGTTATTTTTAGCATTTCTTGTTGCTATTTTCAACACTGTGCAATCAAGAGGTAGGTGATCTCCTTAGCACACCCACATCATTCCCAAGACCTACCTCTGTTTGTTTGAATGTGCAAAACCAACAGTTTTAGAAGAAGGCCAAACAAATGGCATGTGCCCAATAAATTTGTATTTTCTGGGTTCTTTTAAATGAGTAAATTTTAGGGCTTTGGTCCAATAATAATATAGAAAATTCTGATTTCGATCTTAAAAAATATAAAAGTTAGAGAAACTTCTCACATATCAATTTTTTTTTTCTGTGTTCAATTTGACAAGATTAATGGTCCAAGCCAAAAAAAAAAGTCTCTGTCATATGTAGGGACTAAAAATGGATCTACTAAATGGGTCTAAAATATTTTATAGATAAGAAACAAAGGAATCTCTCTTCATAACCAAATATTAATTTTGGAGTTCTTAAAACAAAATAGCAAAATCAATATCTTTTATTTCTTAATATTCAACCATATTCCTTCACAATCTAAACAGACATAATCCATGTTCATGCCAACGTTGACATTGACATCATTGATATGTTCTTCACTTACACATTTTGTTTCTTGAAAGCCTACAACCAGTGACAAATATGCATCCTCGGGTTCATATGATGTATTATTTCTCAATCCTTTTGGAGGACAGTTAACACTACATACCAGTCAGTCTCAATTGGATCTTGTACATAGAATACTTGTTTAGCTTGCTATGCTAGAATAAATGGATCATCTTGCCCATGATTTTGAGTTAAGAATTTCTTCATATTCGCCATTGTAAAACCCAAATCATCATTTTTTATCCCTCTCTTATTATATACCTCAATCCAATTACATTTGAACAATGTGTACTCCATACAAAAATAGTCCAATGTAATTATTTCTTCTACCACTCCATAAAATGTTGTGTTTTGAAGTACAGGGTTTGCATCTTTGGAACTTGATCTCATCATTGTTTGAGCTTCCATACACACACCACTATTTTGGGTGGTTCTCTCATTCTCTATGCTTTTTGTATGGAATCAATAACCATTGATTAAGAATCCCTTGTACTTATTCATGAATTTCCTGGGGCCACGTGCTAGCCATTTAAGTGTATCAAAAACCTTTCCATCTCCTTCCACCTGTATAGTTTTATATTTTTAAATGTAGTTAGAATTCATACATTCAACCTATGAAAAAATATTAAATTTCCTACATGAAAATATTCCAATATTTATACTAATTTTTAAGTACACTTATAATATAAATAATATCATTACCTGTTGTTTTAACCAGCTAGTAAAATTATGGGTGTGGAGTTTCTACAATAGATCTTCATATTTATTCATTTGGGTAATTGAGTTGGCAATTTCCATTTTGTGCATCCTAATTCAAAAATTATGGACAATAGATATGGTGGTTAATGTGTTTTGATAGAATATGAATAAAATATTTTTAAAGGTAAAATATTTTAATCTATCCATGGATCTATGTTTTGTTAAACCATAAACAAACAAACAATAAATTACAGGCCAAATATGTTGGTTACTCTACCCATGGATCAACTTTGTTTGTGTGAAATAGAACCCACCTATGGCTTGTTCCCAACTAATGTCATCCAATTCTGAAGGAATTGGAGAAGATAATGGCTTTCAATCAAGGATAACTTCTTCAACTTCCTCATCCCACACTTCATTTTGACCATGTGTGGATCCAATAGCTTCCATACCTTTCAAGTATTATCCATAAAACTTTATTGATTCCTCCACAGTATAGCTTTCAACAATGCATCATTTGGATTCTAAATAAATGGGAAATTATATTTGAAAACGGGAGGAGGTTTTTGTTCATAACATACCCAAAAACAAAAGCATCTCTCATTGCTTACACAACAGTTATTGTCTTGGAGTTATAGGTGGCACTTTGAGACCCATTTTTCACAATTTCGCCCGGCCAGAATTGCTGACAGAGTTCTAGAACATTTTGAAATTCAACTTGGTGGACCTCCAACTTAGCATGGTTGACCTCAGATCTATTTGGATAATGAATTTTGAGGATTTTTCTATCATATCCCATGATTAGATATTCAGCTATCACATTTTTAGTTAGTCAAAAACGAAACCCTAGATAGTAGGATATGGCAAATTCTGCAAATATTTTATCCATGCATGCTAGGGAGTGTGAGGACCAAGTGCTAGGGAAACACAAGGGAGCACTCATTTCAAATGCATGGAAATTAATTTTCAGTGAGTTCCAGGTGTTATAAGGAGGGGTTGAAAAGGTATACTAGCTAGTGCCAAGGCATCACAAGGGAGAACTAAGTCAAAATGCTTGGAAATGAAAAAATAAGAGTGCAGTGTGCCAAGGAGCGTCAGTGAATTCCAGGTGTCCCAAGGATGCAGTGTATTAGGATAAGTTTAGAATAGTACTTGAAGGAGGAAATCCTATGGTTGTGATAAGGTGTGTACTAAGTAGTTTCAGACAAAGAGATAATTTGGGTTGGGCACACCATTTTTTTGTCAATGACTTGGTTGGGTTCCCAAGTTGCAAAAAAAGTAAGTCTATCTATGAGGGCATGACAGCTAGGGAGTGCCAAGGTGTTCCAACGAATCCCAAGAAGTAGTAACACATGGTAGATAGTTCCAAGGCATTTTAGTCATGCCAAGACATGCCAATTGCTAAGGCATGCCAAGAAGTTCCAAGTGCCAGGGTGTGGCTCCAACACATGCTAGGGAGTGTTAGGGCTAAGTTCCAAGGAAACACAAGGGAGTAGTAGTTTCAAATGCATGGAAATGAATGAATAAGAGTGTGACAAAGAGTGTTATCTAGCAAGTACGAGGTGTGCTAAGTGTCAAGGAGTGCTAGGGAGTGCCAAAGCATGGCAAGAAATGTCGGGGATGATGACACGTGCTACATAGTGCCAAGGGATTATTAAGCATTCCAGATGTTATGGCATGTCAAGATGTAAAATTTGTTGCTTAGTTATTTAATTTTACGACCACGGTTGGATGAGAGCCTTGTCTTCATAACTTGTTAAGTTGGATAAGTTGAAATTATACATGAGTAGCCTAAGTTGAGTTATAGGAAGTTCTTAGGTGAACAAGGCATAGTCTAGTTGTAGTAATTGTAACTTGGTCAAGTCATTGTTATAGTTAAGTTGTTGTTATAGTTGAGGCAGGATTTTGTTGGGTTCCCATGTTGCAAAAATTGTAAGGGTAGTTGTGAGGGCATGATAGTTAATGAGTTCCAGGGCGTGCTAAGGAATGAAAAGGTGTGTTAACACATGCCAGATAATTTTGTGGTATGATGGTTTGACTTAATTTTATGGTGTTATTTTTATTTTCCGCTTTGCATAGCACTGTTTTTCCTAGTTTGGAACATTACAGTCAGCGAGTTCCAGGTGTGCTAAGGATGGAGTAATAAGGTATGTTATTCATTACTGCCAAGGCATGCTAGAGTGCCAGGGAAGCATACCAAGATGTGCCAAGTGCCAAAGTGTGCCAATGCATGCTAAGGAGTGTTAGGGAGTGCCAGAGAAACATAAGGGAGCACTAGGTCAAAATGCATGGAAATGAATGAATAAGAGTGTATGAAAGGGAGTGTTAGCAAGTTCCAAGTGTGCTAAGGAGAGAGTGACATGGTATGCTAGGTTTCACTAGGTCATGCTAGATTGCGAGGGTGACATGCAGCCAAGATGTGCCAAGTGCCATGGTGTGTCAACATGTGCTAAGACATGTTACGGAGTGCTAGGAAAACACAAGGGAGCACTAGGTCAAATTAGTGCATGCAAATGAATAAATAAAAGTTTGTGATAGGAAGTGTCAATGAGATACAAGTGTGCTAAGGGAGTAACAAGGTAAGTTAGGTAGTGCTAAGGCATGCTAGAGGCCAGGGAAACATGCCAAGATGTGTCAGGTGCTAGGGTGTGCCAATGCATGCCAGGAAGTGTTATGGAGTGCCAAGGAAACAAAAGTGATCACTAGTTTCAAATACATGGAAATGAATAAATAAGAGTGTGTGACAGGGAGTGTTATTGAGTTCTAGGTGTGGTAAGGAGGGAGGGATAAGATATGTTAGGTAGTTCCAAGGAATGTTAGAGTGTCAAGGCAGCATACCAAGATGTGCCATGTGCCAAGGTGTGTTAATGCGTTCTAGCAAATGTCGGGTAGTGTTACAGAAACACAAGGGAGAACTAGTTCAAAATGCATGGAAATGAAGAGACAAGAGTGTGTGATAGGGAGTGTCAGTGAGTTCCAAGTTTTCTAAGGAGGGAGTGACAAGGTTATATGCTAGGTAGTGCTAAGGCATGCTAGAGTGCCAAGGAATGTCAAAGAGTGCTAGGGTGTGCTAAGGAGTGCAAAGCATGCCAAGAAATGTATGGGATGCTAACACACGCCACATAGGGCTAAGGGATTGTTAGACGTGCCATGTGTTATGGCATGTCAATATGTAAATTGTGTTTCTTAGTTGTTTTATGGCCATGGTTGGATGTGAGCCTTGAATTAGTAACTTCTTAAGTGGGATGAGTTGAGATTGGACATGAGTAGCCTAAGATGTGTTATAGGTAGTTCTTAGATGAACAAGGCATAGTCTAGTTGTAGTAAATATAACTTGGTTAAGTTGTTGTAGTCAGGGCAGGACTTGGTTGGGTTTCGGCCAAGTCTAAAAAAAAGTAAGGGTAGTTGTGAGGGCATGAGAGCTAAGGAGTGATAGGGCATGCCAATGAATGAAAAGGTGTACTAACACATGGCAAATAGTGTTAATGGATGGTGATTAGGAGTGTTAGGGAGAGTCAGGGGAACATAAGGGGGAACTAGGTCAAAATGCTTGGAAATGAACAAATAAGAGTGTCTGCAAAGGAGTGTCAATGAATTCCAGGTGTCCCAAGGATGAAGTGTTTTAGGAGAAGTTCAGAATAGGACTTGCAGGAGGAAATCCTATAGTTGTGATAAGGCGTGGGCAAAGAAATTTCAGAGAAAGGGAGACTTTGGGTTGGGCACAATATTGTTTTGCTAATGAATTGGTTGGGTTCCCAAGTCGCAAAAAAAGTAAGGTTGTCTGTGATAGTGTTAGTGTTAGTCAGTTCAACCTATCACCAATGATCAAATATGGTCTTACAAAGTGTTGTTAGGGTGTCAAGTCATTTTTTTGTCATTTCAGTGAGTCTTCAAATAAAACATTGGTCATTGGCTAGTGTGTCTAGGGCTATTTCCACTCTCTCAAGAATTTCATATGCTGGTCACTTTCATCACTCAGTTGAGTCTACCATCATGAAAACAACATTAATATCACTTCAACCACATCATCATGGTCTCAATTCAGCTCAGTGTCACCATTAGATCATTAGGGTTAAGGTCACAAAATCAATGATTTCATCTATAAATTCGACAAATGAGGAGTAGAAATAGGTAAATTTGTTCAATAACACTTGATTTCAAATGTAATATATGTTTTTAGATGTAATAATGTTCCTAAGGTTCTAAAGTTACAATAAGAGTTCCTAAGGCTATAAAACTAAAAAAGAAAGTGAATTGGTGAAGTGGGCCATCCTACCTCATTAATCACTTAGACAACAAAAGAAAATTATAAAAGAACATGGAGGATCTCATTCACACTCATTTGCACTTTTCTACCATCCTATCATCGAGCCCCCGCCCCCTCTCCTTTGCAAAAAAATGTGATTGCATAGCCCTCACTGGCAAAAATTGACTCTCGCTGCGCATAGAGAGCCTTCACTGCACACAGGAAGCCTTCGCTACGCACAGGGTACAGTTGTCCAAAATTGTTGTTTGACCACCAAAATTCATTTGTCAAATCTCCTCTTGAGTCATTTCCTCCTCCGCGCTCTACAACAAGTAAGTTTAATCATTTTCATGCCCTCCTTTGCCTCATATGTCAAGAAAATGATCATATACATCTTCTTCTAGGTTTTACATGATTTTCATGGTTTTGATCCTCAAATGATGAGTTGCTACCCTAAACCCTATATTTCTTGTCCCTACACCTTTTTTTGCAGCTAATACACGATTTTTATCCCATCATTTTCTATAATTTTCCTCTAAACCGTAATCTACCCTATCTCTTTCTAGGATAGGCTTGTGTTTTTGCATTTTCCACCCCCTCCCCTCACTCATTTCCCAAAATTCCTTTTTCCCCTACTCACTGACATCATCCCCTTTTCCTAAATTTCCTAAAAATTTAGGCAACTCCTAAGTCCATCATACCACATCATTCCCTCACAGCAACAAATTTCACTATTTTTGCTTGCCTTTCACATATGGTTTGAAGTATGGAGCCTGACTCATCACCATCAGAGAACACGAAGTACAACAAGGGGGGAAGATACTGAGGTTTGAGCCCTCTAATTTCAATGAAATCGGCTCCTCCCCATTTGTCATGAAATGCTTTGAAGATGTCAATTGTTTAGGGTTTTGTCAAAGAGTGCAGGAAGTAGGTTACCATGAGCATCTCACAAGTATATTTGTTGTCACCTTGAAGGAATACAACATCACCATTGCAGGGACTGATTTCATGTTTTCAGTGGATGCCATCTCTCAAGGTACATGCATACCAAACCATATTGAAAATTGGTTCAAAGGCATGAAGCTAGACCTACAAGAGTACAAACCCTACTTGAAATCATAATACAAAGGAGCTCACTCACATGTTTTTCCATTTAGATACTTGTTGGAGATATATGCACCATTGATGAAGGTTGTCATGAAGTTCTTCCCATGTGAGGGTAGATTTTCGAGGCTATATCAATATTACATCAGACTTCTCATGCACTTTACAGCTGCCAAGTCTGTAAATTTGTCCAGCTATTTGTATAGGAGCCTAACCAAAATGTTTGAGAGGGTGAAATTGAAAGAAAAATTGCATTATCCCAACCTCTTTCACCATAGCCTGATAAAGGTTATAGTGCTCCATCATTTGATAAAGGAGAACATGACATGGGATACCTTCATTGAGGCAGCCTTGAAAACGCATATAACCACTTCACCAAGCCAGCACCAAAGCATGTCAATACATCCCATGAAGGGGTCATCAAGAAAACATGATGAGGTTTCCAAGGAACCTAGGCTTGAGGTGACCAAGAGATATCAAAGAGGCAGAAGGCTTGTGTTTTCTCCTCAAATTGAGGAAGGGGACAAGCCTACTACATCAACAGAACAAGGATCACCATCACATCATGAGGCTTCTTTGCATGATGAGGAGCCCATTGAGCATGACTTTGACATAGTTGAATCGGAGGCACATGATGAGCATCAAACCCTACAACAAGTCATCAAATATAAGGATTCTCAGATCATGGATCTCAGGGACAATTTGTAAAGGGCCAAATTCATCATTTCATTCCTTAAGCAAAAAAACAGTCAATTTAAGGAAAAACAGCTAGTCATGGATAAAGAGAAATTCAAAGCCAAGAAAAAAGAGACGAAAGACAAGGAAGTGGTGGACCATGAGGACACTGAGAAGCATGAAGGAAATGTGGCAAGGAAGTGACCAAGGACAATGGGTCTTAGGAAGGAACTTCAGAGGGAAAGAGAACAAAAGCCACCAATGGAAGAATTGACCTTTGAAGATAGGATTGCCATGGAAATAAATGAGGACAGATATTTTTTCTTGAAAAATTCAATCTCCACCTTGAGAAGCTCCTTGAAAATGAAAATATGGATAATTACAATTTTCAAACGAAAATGGCCATCTATTATTACACAAGGAATTAGGTTGCCAAGGTCAAAATCGAGGAGTTCAAGGAAAAACTCAAGGAAACCCTAATCAACGAAGAGGAGAAGGGTAAGTTAGATTTGCTTGGTGATGCATCCATTATTGCATAACATACTTCATTAGTCATCTCTGGACAAATTTTGGGAGGATTTGAAGAAAATTTTGTGTTTTGGTGTAGACTTGCAATTTTTTTGCAATTTTTTGTCTAGGAGCGCAGCGAGCTCACGCTGCACTTCTTCCTCAGGTCTCCAAATGATGGAAATAATAATTTTTGGAAATATTATGACCCCATTTCAAAACCCATTTTCCCACTTTCTTGGTCTGGGGCTTAGTTTTTGAGAAATTTGCCAAAAAGAGACCAAAATCACCTTTCTATCCCTTCTTTTCCATTTCGTTGTGCACCTGGAGACACCTTGGGAGAATGGTCATATCTCAGCCAAAGTGGGTCCTTTTGAGTGCAAAAATACTCTAAATACATATAAACTATCCCATATTTCCATAATAGGCTTCATATCTATATTTGGACTCAGACAGGCACTCAAAAATGGCCTCCAATAGCTCACTTCTCACCTAGAAATTTCTGATATTTTTGTAAAATTTTCACTGTGTACTTTTTTGTAATTCCTAGTTTGACTTTGGTAAAAGTCAAATGGGTGAAGTAGATGAATGTGAGGGGTAAAATTAAATGTAAATAATGGGTGGTTAGTCTTCGTAAGTTGTTTTTAGGTAAATTTGACCTCATTTATGAGAGAGGTTGGAGTCAAAGTTAATTGTAGAAGTTGTTTTTAACTTCCCTAGACATTAGGGTTTGGTTAGAACACCTCATGGAATAGTTCCTAGAGTAATGGATTCGACCCTTGAGAGTGGGGAGATGTTGTTTTTGTCTTTGTGTATGCATTTCTCAATGATAGAACAGGTTGGATTTCATAGGAGAGAACTATTGTAGCTTGTACTTGGACATTTTCTGGAAATCAAAGGACACAGTTTGCAGCTATTATCTAGGAATTCATGTGCAGTAAGTCTATGATGTTTTTTTTTCTTTGTTATAGCTTTATATGAAATATATTCATCTTATATTTCCATTCATAAATTCTTCAATGGTTTTCCTTACAATTTATAAACGGAATTATTTGCACAAAGCTTTGTTTTGATGGAAAAATCATTATGTGTTACTTTCTTTCTTGCTTAATGAATTCATGTTTCATGCTCATTAATACCTTTTGCTTCTTTTAAACACTACACTACACTGAAAAACCCTAAGATTCGTCTCAAAAGTAATGTTACCTTGCTCCTTTATATCTTTTATGTTGTAACCCTTTGATCCTCTTACCTAGCTACTTGGTTTTTCTCCCTTATCCAGCAACAAAACCGTAAATTTTCCAAAACCCACCTGAGCCTAACTATCTAGCCTAAAATACTTTATATTCCAGTCATCTCTTGGCTGTGATTTCATAAAGAGAGTGCTCTCTGGTTTGGTAGGACTATCTTCCAAAATAAAATCTTAGTTTGTGGTTACCTCCATCGATCTCCTCATCAGCCTGGGACATTTTGGAGGATAACGGAGGGCATGACAACTAGGGAGTACCAAGGTGTTCTAGTGAATGCAAGGTTCCGAAGTCATGGAAAAATGTAATGCTAGTTGTGAGGTCATGACTGCCAAGGTGTGTTAGGGAATGCCAGGCATGCTAACATGTGCCAGATAGTACGAAGACATGTCAAGCAAGCTAAGATGTGGCAAGTGCTAAGGCATGCAAAGATGTACAAGTGTGTGGCAATGCATGCTAGTTATTGTCAAGGCAACAAAAGGAAGGAACAAGTTAAACTACAAGGAAATGAGCACATAATATGGTTAATAAGTCATCAATTTACCTTTCTAGGCACACCAACACTAGGTGCCAATAGGTGCCAAGTCTCAATGCATTCTACGTGCCAAATATTCCTTCATTTCTTCTCATCTAGTTTCCAATAATTGATCTCAAATAACTTTAATATTAAACCATGCCAAAGAATACCAAGTCATCTCAACGCATGCCAAACATGCTAAGACTTGCCAAGTGCCAATGTGCATCAAGGAGTGTGATGCATGCTATGAAGTAACAGAGCATATCGAAGAGTGCTAAGGTGTGTTAGAGAGTTCCAATGCATGTTGAGGAGTGTTACATAGTACTAGGAAAACACAAGGGAGCACTAGGTTAAAATGCATGGAAGTGAGTGAATATGAGGGTGTGTCGGGGAGTGTCAATGAGTGCCAAGGAAGGAGTGAAAAGGTATGCTAAGCATAGGTAACGCATGCCAGGTAATATCAGGGCATGTCAAGAAGTTCTAGAGTGTGCTAGGTAGTTCCGAAGTGTACTAATATGTGCCAAATAGTGCCAAGGCATGCCAGATGCTAAGACATGCTAGAATGTGTAGGGTGCTAGAATATGCCAATATGCGTGAAGGATTTTCAAGGCAACAAAAGGAATAACCAAGCTAAAATGTAAGGAAATGAACACATAAGAGGGTTAATAAGTCGGGACTTTATCTTTTTCAAAAGGGCCATGCTAGGCACACTAATAATATGTTCCAATACATGCCAAGTGCCAATGTGTGTCAAGTGTTAATGTTTGTCAATGCAATATTATTCCATGGTGTTCCAGGGTATGTGTTTGGTCAATTTAGTGTGTCCTAAATTGATATATAAATTGTCAATCCGGGAGTCGTAAGCTGCTGAAGTGAAGTGCACTATATATGCAAGATAATCGTTTTCTTATTTCTTTGTCGTTTTTAGTTTTTGATTTGTTTTTGGATTTATCTTCTTGTTGATTCCCTAATGTGAGATGGTAATTCTAATAATCAAGTATGGACAAAAGTATTCAAGGTAATGGTGGCCTTTAAAATAATT